>PVKB01004166.1:0-156172 GCA_004027205.1 Ctenodactylus gundi | reverse complement strand
TGGAAGAATCCTCACCTTGCCTTTCCTGACCACAGGGCCTCATTCCTCGCATTCCTTGGCGCCTTGACCTTCTCCTCCCTGTAAAACCACCAGGCCTGTGTTGCCTGTGTCCAAATACGCTTGGTTCACCTCTGTCACATGATCCTCCTCTGTTTGTTAAATCTCCCTCTGCCTCCATTTTGTACGGGCCAACTGCATCTAAGCCCCACGCAGACAATCCAGGATAATCTCCACATCTCAAAATCCTTCACCACGTCTGCCAAGTCCGTTCTACCATCTTGTAACATTCACGGGGCCCCGGGGTCAGGACCTAGATCGACTTGGAGGCCAGTTTTCAGCCTATCATGAATACTTTCTTTGTGCACCCATTTTGAGAAATTGGCTCCGTTGTTACCTATAGAGAGAAACAGCCAGTTTCAAATTGTTCATTTGTCTTTATTAAACTGCCATGAAAAGTTTTATTTTAGTCTCTTTCTTGGTGATAATGGAAAACAATGAATCAAGGCTATAAAACTTGACTGAGGAATTCTTCTCATAAATCTTCAATGAAAGGTCCTATCCTCCAATTATGTTCCCATCTCTTCCTGGAGTCTTTATTTCCTGCTGGCTTCCTACTCAAGTAACTTTTATGATAAACAATTTAGTTTTAACATTTAGCAGAAAATTAGCAATTATTTCCTTAAATCTAGTTCATTTTAGTTTGCATTTTCTTTAAAACATTCATGGAGCTGGAGGAATTGCAAAGTAGTTAAGAGTGCTTACTTACCAAACCTAACACCCTGGGTTCTATTTCTCAGTACCCAGGTGTAGTGGTGCATATCTGTAATCCTAGGACTCAGGAGGCTGAGACAGGAGGATTGCCTTGAATTCAAGGTCAGCATGGTCTATATAGTGAGATTAGGACTAACCTGGGCTACACCCTGTCTCAAAAAAAGCATTTACATAATTAAAATGTCTGTAGTGTTCCCAAAGTGCCAAGTTGGTATTTCGTAATTTCAAGGAATGGAATCAGGACAAAGGAGGCATGTTACAAAGTGGGTGATTTATTTAGAAAAATAAAGACAGAAGAGTATAAGCTTCCACTACCTTCAAGAGATCACAAAGTTGGTTAATGATGAGACTCCTTGTCCAGGGGTTTCAATGGGTCTGAGAGGATTTCAGCCCAACATGAGGGTTGTTCTGTCTACCAGTGGAATTTTTCCACCTCTGCTGCAGGTGAACACTGGCATAGCGTGTGCGTGATCAAGTGTCATCCAGGCAGACTTTGACCTTTCCCAGAAGTGGTCGTGCTCTACGAGGTGCAGCTGGAGTACCCGCAGACATTCCAGCAAGGATATCTGTTCATCTGTCTGAAGCATCAGGGCCTGGTAGAGCCTTTCTGGCTTTCCTTTCCACCTTTTTGCTCACTGTCAATTTTGGTCCTGACTATACAACCTCTGTTTTGTTCCATGGAACCCAGTTTCACTCTATCTACTTAGACTCTCTACCTCCTGCCCCCAAATCACTCAAAGTGAAATGAGAAAATAACTAAGACAGTTCTTTAAAATACATATTTAAGTATTATTACAATTGTTGGCAAAACACCATCCACATGCTTTATAGAACTAGAATAGAAAACTACCCATGTTTCTGGCATCCCTGAATTTCTGGGGTCTGCACCACACCCTAGGCTTCTCCTTCATAATCTCATTGCTCTCCCCTCCCAGAAGCACACTGTCTGGGCTTCAAGGCCTTCCGCTAAAATCTGGATCGAGCCTCCAGGACCCCACAACTGTTGCATTCTGCCTGCCCGTGAAGCCAGCACCACGAATGACACCAAGGTGTGCCACTGGCTGAAGCAGTAGTCTGGCCTTCCTGGCCTTTGGTTGCAGCAGCCTCCAAATGCCTGGATGGCTGAGCTTCCGTGGCTGGGATCTGGCAAATGTTTCTGTCTTCAGCCCTACTGGACGCCCTAGGGTACTCTTCTCGGCGAAAGTTCTTTTGCCTTTGCACCCTGTAATTGGAAAAGGGTGGGATCTTGCTAGTGCCTAAGATACTCTCAAAGTACCTTTTTTATAACCCCAATTTCAAGTACTTGGCTACTTTTTAATGCTAGTCTCTAATATCCCTGTGCTTGTCTGCCTCCTTTCATCGGCCCCTTTTTCTCTTGCAAACATTTACTGTATTCCTTCTTTGCCATTTTTCCAGGCTTTTCAGTGTAGAGCTGGCTAAAAACTGCAAGCAGTGTTCATGTGACAGCCTGAACATTGGGATGCCTTGAAATTTTCTCTACCATATTAACTAATCCACTGCCCTTCATCTCAGTTTCAGGCAGTCTCTCAACAAGGGCAAAATGTCAAAATACTGTTTGCAAAGCATAACACTCATGGTTTCTAGACCAATTGCCAGTAAAGTCCTCCTTCCCCTCTGAAGCTTCTCAAGCCTGTGGCCTTTACAACTCACACTCCTATCAGTAATCCAGTCCTCTGAGCTCTGACCAGAATCTCCCATCAAGATCAGCTCACGACATTCTAAGGTTTCTCTACTTAGCATTTTCAAACTTTCCAAAATCCTGCAAGAAAACAGTTACAGAGGCGTCCAAACAAACCACATGGTCAGGTAGAGTCAAAACAACAAACACCCTTCTCTGGTACCAATTTCTGTCTTAGTTATCTTCTTGTTGCAGTGACAGAATACCTAACATCCACAATCTAAGACAGAAAAGATTTATTTTAGCTCACTTTTACAGAAGGTCTCACAGTCAGTTCATGGGTGTCCTGCAACAACAGAAGCACATGACAAAGGCAGGAGAACTGCTCACCCCATTGCAGACAAAAGACAAAGCTACAATCAAGTGAAGTGAGGAGTAAGTCAATGTCTGGAGACTCACAAGGCCAGAGCTTTCCTAAGAGGAAGCTGTAACAATGCTTCTTCATCCTTCCTTTACTAAATACAAGCTACCGGTTGGGCCCCCACACCCAGAGTGTGTGCCCCTCCTTCATTTCCTGGCCAGCAAATCAACAACACACCCTGGAAAGCTCTGCCCTGGGCATCCCCCAATTTCAACAAACTGACAATCATGTCAGGTCAAATCCCAAGTATCTGCCCCTTCCAGCCAGTCCCTACCTCCCAATAACACATGGTTCCACAATTATTCCATTACACCCAAACACATGAGGATTTGGGGAACATTCTAGACCCAAACCAAAGCAAAAACTAAAATGCAAAAAAATCCAATTTAAAAATGGGAAAATAATCTGTATAGATACTTCTAAAAAGAAAGAAAGCAGAGAAAGATTAACATTTATACGTTGTGATAAGAATGTAAATAAGTAGAATCATAATGGAAAACAGAGTGGAGGATCCTCAAAAAACTAAATCTAACATGTGACCCCACAATAACATTTCTGGGTGTACACTCAAAGGAAATTAAATGAGTATACCAAAGAGAAGCCTGCATGCCCATTTGCATTGCAGATTTATTCATAAAAGTTAAATGCAAAAACAAAATGCAGGGTATATACACAATGGAATATTATTTAGCCATCAGTAATAATAAAATGCTGCCTACTGCAATAAAGCAGCTGGAGCTATGCTAAATGAAATAAGCTGAACACAGCACAGGCAAATAAAACATGTTTTCTCTCACATATGAAAGTAAAAAGAGTCAACCTGAAAGCACAGTGGTGGCTACTAAGGTTGGGAAGGGTAGAAGAACAGAAACGAGCAGATCAAGGCAGACTACATTTCAGTGCATTCTGTCTGAATGTGTGGGAAAAAACACACATTAATTGAAAAACAGAATGTTAAAGATAAAAGTAATAATTAACTAAAGAAAAGATGATGTCATGAGTCACAGCTTTCATGAAAGGTTAACTCACCTGCCTGTGTGTGTGTGTGTGTGTGTGTGTGTGTGTGTGTGTGTGTGTGTGTGTGTTTGTGTGTGCCTGGCCTAGGGCTATCACACTGAGGAATAGCCCCAGTCCATCTTTTACTTTTGATTTTGAGAGAGGTGCTCATTAAGTCCCTAAAGCGCCCAGACAGAGCTTGCATTAGTAATCCTCCCAGCTCAAGCTTTGCAAAGGGCTGGGATTATAGACCAGCAGACCAGCACCACCAGGCCCAGCTTCACCTACCTTGGTAAAAATATTTTCAGATTCAAAATAAACACCTTAAGGGAGAAGATTCAGTTCATTATTCTTTGCAGGCTGAAAATTCTACAATTCAGGTAATCTTAACAATGCCCACAGTTTTAATTAGCTTCCTAAAAATACTAATTCCCAAACTTCTATTCAGTAGAACCCTGTATCACAGATATTTTCCAAGACCCCTATTGGATACCTGAAACCGCATGTATAGCTGAGCCTCACGTACATACATGTATTTGTTACAAAAGTTATTTTACCAATTAGGCATGATAAGAGATTAACAATAGTATGTGTTAATTTAAATAATTACTGTAATAAAATTACCAGCCTCTCTACTCTTACCAATATCAAGTAGAATAAGGGTTATTGGAACCCAAGTATTATAATACCACGATAGCCTAACCGATATTAAGATAGCTACTAGGCGACTAAGGAGCAGAGAGCAGACACAGTAAAGATACACTAGGGAAAGATATTTTTTTTTTTCCTTGGGCCAGAGGGGGTGATGAGAAGCTGGTGAGTTCTTCTTATGCTCAGAATTATATGCAACTTAAAACACTTATGAGTTGTTTATTTCTGGAACTTCCTTTTTAAAAAATTTTTGTAACACTATTGAAAGTATATTTTTCTCACAATTAGCATTGTATTAGTTTGTATTTTCAATACATAATAATTACATTTGCTTTGGGGAATTGGTGCACTATTATCTTTATTTCCCCTTCCCTGTCCTGTCCTCCTGATTCCCCCATTCCCAGACCCCTTCACATCTCCACAAAGTCTTCAGGTAACTGAAACCACCAATAGTAAAATCACTAACGAAGGTGATGTACTGTAGTCAACCTCAGCCACTACTTGAGCTTCACTTTCACATGCTAAGCTGGAAGATAGTCAAATCCATTTTATTTGTTTTCAGAAACTTCATATTCCACACAGTAATCAAAATGGAACCACTTATGCCCTTATCAGCACATGGACACGCGCGCACGTGTACACACACACACACGCGCGCGCGCGTGCCTCATCCTTAACTTTGCCCCGGGCCTCATCTCCATGCACACTTCTTCTCTCTTTCTCTCCAGCAGAAACCTCACAAACACTCTGCTTCCCCTTTCTCATTCACTGACGGATCGATAATGCACACGCACAACCTGCGCTTATTCCTCCATCAAAATGTTTTTCAGTTCCTTTGTTTTTCTTTAATCTATTTCTACTACATAACTAGACCTCTATAAAAGAGAGGCCTAGGAAGGCCTAAGATATTTTTATTTTGCCAAGCTTTTGGTATATTAGCAAATGAAAAAAATGCCTAATTAGTTATTAAAATACATATTGGAAATTTAAATAAATTTTAATATTTTTAATTCAGGTACAATTATGCTGTTTGGAAGAAAATTACAGGATGTAGAAGTAGAGCAGGTTCCAGGCACAGTGGCACGGCATGGGCCTGGAGTTCTGTATTAGTCAGCTTTCCCATAGCTCAGACACAATACCTGACACCAACAACGTGCGGGAGCTGAGGTCTGATTTACCGCGTGAGATCTGAGGAACCAGTCCAGGGTTGGCTGGCTCTGAGGTGGAAACGTCATGCTCAAGGATGAAATAAACCAATGCTGCTTAGTTCAAGGAGGCCAGGAAGCAGAGCTGGGAAACAGCACCAGAGAGGAAGGGGTGAGAAGCCAGGTGTAGACGCCCAAGGCCACACCTCCAGGACCGACCCAGGCACAATCAACTTCCTCTGCTAATCCTCTGGGAGGGTCACAAGCCAACAAAGTTCACACTCCACCTGAGCCAGCACAAATCCCATCTACTCAGCAAGGACAAGGGCAATGGGGTGAGGCAGGAGAATCACAAATTCCAGCCTAGCTTGGGCAACTTAGCCACTTCGTGAGACCCTGTCTCAAACAATAAAAGGGGCTGGAAAGGTAGCTCAGAGCAAAGGTCTAGGTTCAATTCCCAGTACAAAAAAGAAAAGGAAAGGCAATACAATCTGCTTAACAATGCTTCTAAATGTAGATCTTCAGGCTTCTTACATTTCTAAAAACTCATTTTTTTCTTATTTCTGCGCAAACTTCTCTGCTTTTCCCTCCGAGCTACCAATTCTATACTTGACTATTTCCCATTGGACAAGAGTCGCCCCCTCCAGAGAGCCTTCGTACTTGTCTAGCAAGGGTGTGACCTGGCTTTCGGGTGTGGTCCCCTCTGGAGCCGGATCGTCCTCCGCAATGGTCGCCCATTTGCATGGTTCTTCCCTATGCGGCTATTTGCCCAAGGCAAGTCCTTGCTTGCAAGCTGAAAATACTGTATTCTTTGAAGATGCAAACAGGATCTTTATTATGTTGCACTAAGATACCCTGCGGATTACCCAGTACAACCTGGGAGGAAGGAGATCAGTTAAACTGAACAACAGAATTTAGAGTGAACTTGCAAAGAGCTTCTCTTGCATATTCTGTCTTCCACTGGGTGGCACTATGTTATTTTCAATAGAGTCCAAATCTCAAAAATAGGAACCCATTCTAGGGTGAAGGTCAGCTGTTTTTACATGTACAACCTCATGCCTATATGTACGTGAATGTGCACAGTGGGACTCTCTTCACAATTTTTTTTATTGCAAATATAAATGGTTAAATTGTCATTTCTTGTATTTTCTTGAGAAAAGCAAAAAGAGAAATTAAATTCCTGAATAGTTACTAGAGTTAATTAGCCTAAAGAAAAGGGGAACTGGTATCCACCGTTTTCTAAAATAGAGGTGACACTGAATTTCTATTCTTAGAATGATTGAAGAATATTTTCAGGGACTCGCAGTGGCAAACAACTACAACACCAGGTAATCCCAGAACCCTGGAAGGTAGAGGCCAGAGAATTTCATATTTGAGTGAACCTGGACAAATTAGTGATACTCTGTCTCAAAGTTTTAAAAAATTTAAATGAAGTAGAGAGTGGACCTAGGGCTGTGGAAACGACTCAGTGAGAAGACTCTGGGTTCACATTCAATATTGTCGAACAAATAATAATAAAATAAGAAGTGTGCAGGTAAACTGCAGTTGACATGCAAAGAGGCTACTTTGTGCTCTGTTCAATTTGCTGGCATTTGCTGCCTCAATTAGGAAGACTGGACAATAACGCTTATCTTTGAACTATGATGTGAAGGATTAAACGTTATCCAATCCACAATACTATTAAAGTATCCAATACAGAGAAGAAGCAAAGGATTTGATGATCATTATTAGAGGCAGCGGGATGAACCATGAAACAGGAATTTCATCTGCCTTAAGATCGAAACAATTCAAACTTTTTTGTTTGCTTGATTAGTTGGTTTTGTTCACTTTCAAGAGATTTCTTGGTTTGTAATCTTTTCAACCACTTTTTTTTTTAACATGTAACAACCCACTTAATTCTTATTTTTGTCAACTAAATAAATGTACCCTGTGAGATTCTCTGACTCGCTTGATTTTAGGGTTATTGAAGTCAACATTAACTGCTTAGGCTGCTTTAGCAGTGCCACAAAAGTTGAAGTCCAGAATGTGGCAAATAATTTGCCTAAATTCAAACCATCAATACCAAACCATGACTCGAAACTATATTTCAGTTCAGAGTGGTAATTCCATGAGTGAGCTGGGTTCAGAGAATTTAAATTTAGATTCTTCAAAATGACATTGAAATTTTGAATTTAGGGCCTTACGGTAGTGCTGAGATAGGATTCTGGTCTCAGTCAGGGGATGAAGTTGCTGGTAATAGAGGTGAGTTGGTAAGAGGGCAGTTTATTTGTAAAGATGAGACAGAGGGAGATAAGAGCAGAGGAGTAACAGCTTCTGCTAACAGCAAGGGGTACTGAAAGAGGGTGCCGATGCGGCTGTCAGTCTGGGAGTTTATATAAGTCAGTGAGGAAGTAATTTTACCAAGCAGCCCAAGTCACTAAGGCTGTTGCTAAGGTCCTGCACACTTCAGCGCTTATGAGGTTCTCCACCCTTAAGCTCTTTCACCCCATTTGCGCTGAAGGGAACAGCACGGGGTGAGACCACCTGCCTAGTACGCACAAGGCCTTGAATCTGATCCCACAGTCCCACATGAACTGTGTGATGGCACATGCCTGTACTCGCAACATCAGGAGGCTGAGGCGGAAGGATTGCTCTGAGTTTGAGGTCAGCTTGGACTACATAGTGAGTTCAGGAACAGCCTGCCTAAGATCCTGTAAAGGAAAGAGAGAAAGAAAGAAAGAAAGAAAGAAAGGAAGGAAGGAAGGAAGGAAGGAAGGAAGGAAGGAAAAGAAATTAAAAACCTTTCACCCTATTGTCTTTATAACTACCTAACATTTAATCATCAATAATTACTGGGAGCGGTCGTGTGTAGGCTACATGCGACAGCCAGCTGCTATTGCCATAAATTCTCGGTTTTGGTGGGCTAGGGGAAATCCTTTTATCCCTTACTGCCTAAACACTCACTGTCTCCTGTTAGTGCATGTTTTGCCCTCTCTCTCTCTCTCTCTCTCTCTCTCTCTCTCTCTCTCTCTCTCTCTGTGTGTGTGTGTGTGTGTGTGTGTGCAATAGTGTATGCCTTCTGCATAAGGAGCAAAGCTCTCTCATCTCACCTGCTGATCTGTATATTTGTGTGGCAAATGCAACGTCATGAGTGCTGCTTTAATTTCCTTTGTGTTTCCCCAACCTGAGTGAAAAAATGATAATAGTGTCACTATTAGAAATGATGTTTTATTTGGGAATTCTGCCCTAAGTAGAGGTTAAATAATTCTCAAGTAGAAGGCAACCTTTTAAAAAAAATCCTCATATATTGTTTTAAACAAGAACAAGATTGCCTAGAAAATGATCCCTATGTAGGCTTCTTTATTAGTCACCAGGACCGGCTTGGGTGTTTGCATATTCTGGATTTCTTATATTAGAGTGACCATGTGATATTTATTCCTCTGCATCTGATTCACTTCACTGAGCATGATGATCTCAAGTTGCATCCATTTATCTACAAAGCCTCAAAACCATCTGTCTTTATAGATGAGCAGTACTCCAGTGGGTACGTATATCACAATTTATGTATCCATTGGTTTGTCGATGGCTATTTTGGTGTTTTTCACATTTTTGTTATTGTTAGTTGTGCTGCTTTGAACATAGGTATAACTGTATCTCTTTTATATGATGCTTTTAACTCTTTTGGAAAGATTCCCAGGATAATTATCTCTGAATCAAAGGGGATATTTATTTTCAGACTTTGAGGAATTTCCATACTGCTAGTTTTCAGTCCCACCAGAGGTGTAAGAGGGTTCTGTTTTTCTTTTTCTCACAGCCTCACCAGCATTGATTGCTGTTTAAAATATTGATACATGCCATTTTTTTCTGGGATTAGATGATATCTTACTGATGTTTTGATTTGCATTTCTTTAATGGCTAAGAATGTTGAATATATTTCATGTATTTGCTGGCCATTGGACTTCTTCATCTGAGAACTGCCTGTTCATTTCTGTTGTCCACATTTTAGGCTTTGAATTTGAGGGGTCTATTTTTCTTTGGCTCCTTGTATGTTCTAGTTATTAACATCCCATATGAGGTAGACGTGGTGAATATTTTTTCCTATTCAGTTGGTTCTCTCTTTACTCTGCTGATAATTTCTTTTGCAGCACAGAAACTGTAATTTGAAATAATCCTATTTGTTGATTCTGGCGGGTATTTCTTTTGCCTTTGGTGTCTTATTAAGAAAGTCATTGCTTTTAGGGTGGGGGAGGAGGGCAGGAGGGGTGGGTAGGAGGAGGGACAAAAGGAGAGTGGGAAAGCCCTTGTCACCTTGACAAGATATGTATGTGCACAAAATGCTCAACTTCATTGTAAACCTTGAATTTTGCATGTATACATATCAATAAAATGTGTGTGTGGGGGGGAAGACAGTCTTTGCCTACACCTATATCTTTTAGATTTTTGCTGACTTTGTTTTCCAGATGGTTTAGTATTTCCATTTTAGTATCTAGGTTTTTGATTCATTTTGATTTGATTTTGGTGCACTGTGACAGCTGTGTGCCTAGAGTCACCCTTCTGCATGTGGATGTCCAGTGTTCCCAGCACTGTTGGTTGAAGAGGCTGTCCTTTGTCCCGTGGATACTCCCGGCTCCTTCATCAAAGATCAGATGGCTGAGGGTATCTGAGTTTGTCTCTGCCTCCACAGTCCTGCCCCATTCGTCAACCTGTCTGTTTTTGTGCTAGTGCCATATAGTTTTTATAACTTGTTTTGTAATATAACTTGATGGCTGGATTCATGCTGCCACCTGCCTTTGTCTTATTATTTAGGATTGCTTTGGCTATTCTAGGTCTCCTTTGGCTCCATATGAATTTAAGGATTGTTTTCTTTTCAAGTTCTGTGAAAAAGTTGTTGGTATTTTGATAAGAACTGCATTGAATTTGTATATTAGTTTGGGCAGCACTGTCATTTTTACTATATTAATTCTGCCTATCCAAAACCAGGGTTGTCTTTCCATTTTCTAATGTTTTATGCATTTTCTTTCTCAATATAATATAGTGGGTTTTTTTCGTAGAGTCCCTTGGTTAGGTTTACTCCTAGATATTTAATTTTTTAATGGGCCATTGTGAATAGAATTATTCTTCTGAGGTCTTTCTCAATGAGCTCATTCTTAGTGTAGAAGAATTCTATTGATTTTTAAATTAATTTTGCATTCTGCAACTTGGCTGAATTTCTTTATTTCTGAGAGTTTCATGGTGGAGTTCTTGGGGTCTTCTATGTAGTCATATCATTCATAAATCGAGTCCCTCCTTTTGAGTAGGATTTGAGAAGAGGATAGAAAGGAGGCAACTTAATTTCTCCAAAACCTGAATGGAGAGTAGAAGCTGTACAGGGCATAGTAATCCACTATTTTATAGACTTCTCTCAACTGTGCTAGAATTCATATTTTTAATATATTTGCTTTCATTTTACAGTAAAATGAAGCTTAGAGAGATCAAGTAACATCAAGTAGTAGAGTTATTAATTTGTACATAAAATTGTACTCCAAATTATACACACACACACACATACATAAATATTAATTATTACACATATATAGGGGTGTGTGTGTGTGTGTGTGTGTGTGTGTGTGTGCATATACTACTGAGACAGGCACAAGATCAGCTTTATTACTGCCACTATTTTGTGTTTTGTGCTCTGCCTCTATACTGACACAAGAATTCTGGGGTTTGGATAGTTAAAGAAAAAGAACTCTTTAAGTAAGAAATTCTTGTCAAAATGGCAAACCCAACTTTACAGGTTTTATCCATATATCTAGCTCTTTCTCCCTGCCTTTCCATCTTTATTAATAACTTTAATACAGGCAAGAAACTTAAGAATGTGTTTCAGACGTGTCCTCTGCCAGCAGCTTTGGCTATTCTCTAAAGAATCCATGAGCAGGAATTACTTTATGAAGTTTGCTTCACAACCAAAATGTATTTCATTTATTATCCCAGCTGTTTTTTTTTCCCCCTGACTTAAGGCAACAAAAAATTTAAAAGATGTTATAAAGAAACCTAAAGTTATATTTCACATTTTTCCTTCACAAAATTGTAGAAGTTCAACCTGACCTCTGTTAATATTCTTTCTGAAATTTCACCATCACAGCTTGACGTATGTAATAGCATTTGCAGAGCTGGTGACACTCTTGTGAGGTTTTCAGCATTTCTGTCACTGTCTTATTTGACAGATGGTAAAACACATTTTGTACCAGTAAGAGGACAAAAGCAAATACATCACAACTCTTGAAATGCAAATAGTTTTGCCAGTCAATGCCAGGCTAGATTTCATATAACACCTTGCAAACTCAGAAGCCTTGCTGAAACTCAACTTTACAAAGGGCCTGATCAATAATTATGATCCATGGTACAATTTTCATATTTATGTCTAAATGCAGTTGCTAAAACGCTTTCTTCAATAGACTGGTCAAAGCAATTATTACAAAAAAATCTTTCAAGAATTTATATAATGTTACAAGAATGTCATTTATATGTTCATTGGTTGAATTCATTCCATAAGAATGTATTACAAGCCTGCAGAACATAAAGTCATTGTGAGTTTACAAATATGCATGAAGCATGGGGCTTGGCCACCAGAAAACCTGCATATGAAAACAATTCTGAAAAACAATGTGTGATGAGTATATACTCAAATATCCTTTCTGTGGTAACAATTTCAACAATCAATAGCAGGAGTTTCCAATGGTCACCAGGTATTATAAATGATTGAAACACATCAAGAAGAAGCATATGGCATTCCTTTCTGAAGAAGCAGCTGCCAGCCAGCCTGAGCTAATTGTTAGCGTGCAAGTAAGAGTAGTGGAAGAAAAAATATCTGTTTTACTCATATTATACTCATTCGCTGGCATCTCTATGACCAAAGATAGAGTAACAAGAGAGAAGCATAAAAAGATAGCACAGAATGACAAAAGAAAAATGATAAAAACAAACTGAACACTAGTTTGCCACAAGAACCCTCAAAAGAAAATAAAGATTTAAAGAATAGTCTCAATCTGAGTATTTTTATGCTAGGTTTGATGGATACTAGAGTCAGGGTGAAGGGTAGAATCTTTGTGTAATAAACTGGAGGAAATGTCTTAAGTTCTGTTTATTTGGATTCTTCTCAGTACCCTCCACTTTGGAGATAAGAACATTTCTTTCCTTCGGATACAGAAAGAGCATCTCTCATAAGTCAGCCCAATTGACACAGAGACCACCACAGAGAAGACCATAAGACCACCATAGAGACAGAGGACAGGCAAATTCCTGAGCCCTTGATATGTTACCCACTAAACAATGATTTTTTCCATGAGTCTGAGAGTGAGTTACAAGAATTTTGTTTGTTCATTTTTGTTTATTTGTTCCTTTAAAAATTGTGGTTCTTTGCTTGAGCCTTCAGGTAACCAAAACTAGCACAAACCCTGACTTTCATTCTGAAAATTTCTGGCTTAAATAACACACAGCTGTGCATATAGATATTTTAGTCATTTGAAGTCTGCCTTGTCTAAATGTCGGTGAAACAAGGTTTCTTAGCTCTAAGTTTGCCTATCCTATTCAATACCTGGTGGAGAGGTTTGCAGAAAAATTCAGCTATGCCCGGAATCTCCATTGCCCTATTCCTGTGATCCCCTTGCATTTCAGCAGAATCTCCTAAGACTGAGATTACCACTCAATTGGTGACGACTCCCTCCATGGGGAACCCAGTTGTCCCTCACATCCTGAGAAATTCTACAGAGCCCAAAATACTACAATCAAGATCGCAACGAACGAGAACCTAGCCCAACACAGCACCCATGAAACCAGTCTCCATTCTTTTCGTAACTGAGCCAATCTGTATGTTCCACCTTTTCAGACCTCTGCCCCTTCGGTTTCCTTAAAGTGAAGCAATTTCCTTATCTTCCCTTAGTTTTCTTTGTTAGGTGCCAGCTTGATCTTTGTCAAAGCTATCCTACTCTTCCTTTTCCGTACTAAGGTTTTTTTCTACAAATTCATACTGTTTCTTCATATTTAATTTCTATTATTACTAAAGCAAGGACTCACAGTAGCTGGTGACATTATGACCTACTTTGGAGAATAAAAGTCGAGGAAAGTTTTGAAAAAGAGATCTTCCTGTTTCTTTTATTTTCTAAAACATTTTTAGCTTAAATTTTTTAAATACCGAGATGCTATATTTTGAAGTAAGATGTCATGAGCTTCATGACATGCAAGCCCTACATTGTCAGGTTTTATTATTTTTCAAATGAATGTCCACTTTATGAAATATTTTTAAATTACTTAATTAGTATGCCCTACAGATATATTTTAAATGCTATGCAAGTTTTTAAAAAACACACAAAAAGGGAACACATGCCCTACCACCAAAATAATTAATGATAACAATAATAATAATAGACTTGTGAACTACACAGCTTTCAGAAGACAAAGAAACCTCATCTGCTCAGGAATGTCCTGCAGAGTCTTGATGCAATAGGTCATACTTAACTGTCTAAGAGAGGAGGCGGTTTCAAAAAGATCACAAGAAAAACTAAATATTTAAAATGGAAACAAAGTTTCAAACGAAGAGAAGTAAATGGAAAATGTGTTTAATATGCAGACAAACGTATTTAAAATCTTTACAATTCTTTATGTGGAAACAGCTACCAACCCATTAAGAATGAATGGATGGAGAAACTAGTATCGTTGAAATATTATTCAACTGAGAAGTATAGACATTCTACCATTTGCAACCTAAGTGAAACAAGACAGGTACAGAAAGAAAGTATGGTATCATTTACATGTAGAACCTAACAGTTATACTCACCGAAGAAGACAAGGGAACAGTAGTGGATAGGTGCTAGAAAGCATAGGAAAATAGGAAGATGCCAGTGAGAAGGCCCGCTGATCTCTGGTGACTTCTCATGCATTTATTTCTGTGTTCCTTAAATGCCCTCTTTTGTGATGTCACCTCCTCCAGTGCCACCCAACCATCAATGCTTCCTTTCTGCATCTTTACTCAAGCCTTCCTGTCCTCGTGCCCTCCCTAGTGGTGTGCACACACTCTTTACGGTAGTAATCAAACCATTTCACTTGATGATGCTGCAGCTGGTGAAAGTGTGTGTGTGTGTGTGTGTGTGTGTGTGTGTGTGTGTGTGTGTGTGTGTTGGGGAGATGTTTTCCAACAGCCTGTGAGCTACTTGAAGGCAAGGACCTAGTTCTCCAAGTCTTCAACTAGGGGCTTAATATAGAACCCGAAAAATCTTAATGAATAAGTGCATATTGAATGATTAATACATAAATTGTTGATAGAAAAGTAGTAGGCGTTTTATTAATTTAGTGTAAAATGCCTATGACCTTTTTTCTTTTCTGAAGTTGTGTATGTGAATATAAATATTTGCACCTAGATTCTAAATGTCATTGATAATTTCTGAACTACGTCATGGCCTCCATGTCAAGAGGCAGCAAGGCCTTCATTTTTTTCTCCACTCTTACTACACCTTCCCCCCCCCCCACACACACACACACACACACTCATACACTATGATCACGGCCTTCAAAAAGGAGGGTTGAAGACTGGCCATGTCCAGAGGATGAGCGATACCAAAGTTACCCTGTTTATTATTTTCAAATTTGAAAGATCACCGCAACAGAATCAAGTCTTTTACAGAAAAATAAGTCTTGCTGCAAAGAGTCAAATTGATAGCGGGATAAGTTGACAATATTTCCCAAAGATACATCCACATTCAAATTCTAAGGAATGTTAATGTTACCATATTTGGAAAGAAAATATGGCAAAGGTAATTGAGGTTGAGCTCTAAATGCCATGTCAAGTACATTTTGTAAGAGAGAATTAGTGTCTCCCTAATATCTCATAAAGGCCCACACCACGTCATGAAGGTCGACACTTCATGTGTGTACTTATAAATTTTTATGTAATAATTACTTCTTGATCCTCTTAAAAATGGAGAGAGAGAGAGAGAGAGAGAGAGAGAGAGAGAGAGAGAGAGATAATTAGAGGTAGATTAGCCACAAATACACAGAGGATAAGACAACATAAAGATGGAGTAATCTAGTGACCTCCACAACGCCAGAAAGATGAAATTAATGGAATGGACTCTTCCCTGAGCTTCCAGAGGGAGTGTAGCACTGTGGACATCATGGCTGCTTCCTTGGCCTGCTTCATTCTGAGAAGCAAATTTCTCTTGTGTTTAAGTCACCAGGTGTGAGTAATGTGTTACAGTAACCACAGGAAACGTCTCCCTAGAAGAAGAGCAAGTAAGCCCTGAACGATTCGTGAATCTACCAAAATTATCAAATTCCCTCTATTTTCCTACACAAAATGTTTTCCTTTTTTCCCTACCCTGACCTGTTTTTTAATTTTGTTTTTATTCTCTACTTCCTGGATCTCTCTCTCTCTCTCCTACTTTTCATTTCCTCTTGCTTGACATTGTATTACAATCTCAGCTGGTCATCATTCCTCATGTAACTGGTTTTACAGCATACAACTGCTCTTTTCATCATTTCTGTGTTAAAGCTATCTCCATCTGCCAACTCATTTAAAACTTTTCAGGTCAAAATCTTAGAAAACAACCTGGCCAGCACACTGTTGGTCACTTTGCATTCATTTCTTCTGCATCAGGTCTATTATCTCATTATGTCAGCAACAGCTTGCATCTCATGGTACTGATGTGGCAGCCTATGAGGGGGTCATTCATCAAGGGTGCCATACGTGCATAATTCCCCTTACATATGACTGTAGATGTTACCCAGTGTGACAGACGTCTACCAAATTTCTTTTGTTCATAAAGTTAAAAAGCAAGCTGAAGGAGGAGCCGACCAGTCAGTGTTACAGAACCATGACCTCACAGTCTTATTTTATCTTAGCGACGATAATTTTCCTACACTCTTGGGCAGGATTTTGCTTGTGTATCCTTGTAATATTTTTTTTCTGTATTGGGGGTTAAACCAAGGGCCTTTGCATTGAGTTATACTTTCTTTTTTTACTTTTTTTTTTCTTTTACTTTGAGGCAAGTCTCAATTATTCAGGGTGTGCTCAAACATTTTATTTTCCTGCTTCAGCCTATCACAGTGTTGAGATTAGATGCATAAGTCACCATGTATAGCTCCCTGAAGTGCTTTTGCCATGCAAAATAACACAGCTTTGTCTAACTTCTTCCAAGAATTTTTAAATACCCGTCAAAAGAGAACAGCCATGACTGGTCAGTATACAAGTAGACTCATGGTGTGTACCTATGAAAGGTTCAAAACTACGGTGACAAGACCTGAGCATCTGTTATTAGATATGTCTAATCATTGCTTTACATTATTCTGCTCTCGTGAGATCATTTCATTAGACAGAACAAGCAGAAAAACTTCCTGGTTCAGGACAGGATGCGAGGTACTAAGGATTCTTCCTTTCCCGAGATATTCCAAGTAAAATTACATTCAGGATGCAGGAAGTTACAAAAACACTTTTCAGGGACTTCCTGAAGGTGATTATTGAGGACAAGTTAATTCAAAAATCAACAGTATTTGCCACACGCAACTAGGCAACAGGACACAATGCTCAACACAAAAGCGCGTGCAGACTCAACAGCAGCAGGTCCGAGCAAAACAACAAAGGCCGCTGTCTCACCTTCCCAGTGCCATCTGCTCCACTCAGAAGGTGACATGACGTGCGTTATATGTGACACCTGACGGCAGTGAGCAAAGACATGGAAATGAGAATGAAAAATCTAAAATTATTTGAAACTTAATTGTTCTAATACTTTGGCCGCATCTCCCAACTTAGACATTTAGCCATCAGTATCCATATTTAATCATTTTTCCAAATGTGGTTTTATTTGTTGCCATGTGACTTTTTAATAAATAATAAGCTGTGCTAGAAAAAATTTTACAAGTGCTATGGCAAATTACATTTTTAATGCAGGAATACATGAATTTATGATACCAAGTCAGGCCTGGTGGCCAAGTCTGTAATCTCACCACTCTGGGAAGCTGAGGCAAGAAAATTGTCAGTTTGAGCTCAGCCTGGGCAACTAAGCAGCTCAGTGAGACTCTGTCTCAAAATAAAAATAAAAATGGGCTGGGAGAGAGCTCATGTGAAGACCCCGTGCTCAATCCTCAGTGTCACAAAAATAAGTAAAAATGCATGTTTCAATTTTATACATAAATGATCAGGATGTTTTGACAAAATGTGCATGGATTGCTTTCAGAAAAATATTAATTTCCCCTCTATATCCTGATAAACTATAATATGAAATAACTCAAATCGCCCCTTTTCCCCCTAAGATGACCATCTGTGACAACTTTTAAGTAGGTGTCTGGATCTGAGGCTTAGTGTGGGTTGGACGCTACATAATCACAGCTCTGTGGAGCCCATTAATGACAGGACTCATAGCAGTTGATCGGGTCTTCTGGTCTCCTTAAGCCAGAAATTAAATCAGATACCCAAAGAGCTCCCCTGTACACAGTTGGCAGCCTCAAGGAGAAAACCCAGAACTAGAGAGTCCCCAATTTACACTAGAGCTCGGATCGGTTTTTCTTCCCTTCACCCACAATATTAATTAATTAATTAAAACAAATAAGATTTCTATCAGATGATCTGTCATTACAGGACATACTTGATCTAAAAATGAATTAAAATAGGAAAGGGTTTTCTCTCTTGTTTTTTAAATTGATTTAGGAATACTAATTTTTATGAAATTCAGATATTTATGCTGGATTTAAACTTAGCAGATTAATACTGGTCCATCTGGGTTTAGAATTTTTATGTCTTTACTTAAAATTGACTTCAATTTTACTTATGACTGAAATCTGTGAATGAGTTTAATGTCCCACCGTGTCATTAAGCCTGTTATGTAACTGAATAGCCACTAAGAATGTCTGAGAAGCAAGCTTTGCTGAAAGTTGAGTTTTGTGTTTGTTGCTTCTGACACCAGGGAGACCATTTTGTGCTGCTTCAAGAGTTGATGAAGAAACTTTAAAGAGAAGAGATGCCTTCCTGGTGACACATGATTCTGTGCATGTTTTATGGGTGTCAGTAAAACTTGATTACTTGAGGGGAGTCACACCACCTTTGCTTAACAATCATTTTTCTTGTGTGGTCATTTTCACGTTAATGATGTACATAGCCGGGGAAGTATTCCTTTAACAGTAAAAAATAAACACTTTATTACAGTGAGATCATAGCCTAGGTACATGTAGATAGGGAGGAGTAAGCGAGAGGAAAATGAATGTACTAAATTATTCACTTGACACTCACTTGGAAACTAGATCTTAGACACGGGAACATCTTTGACCCCATTTTGACAGGGCAGTATCAAAAGGAATTTGAGGAGAGGAAGAGAAACCAGGACTAGCAGATCAGACCCAGTCTGTTAATTCTACTCTTGTACTTTTCCATAAGGTAAGTGAATTGAGTTGTAGTACCTCAAGAATTTTTAAAATTTCTCACATTGTAGTTCTACATACAAAATTTGTGTAACTTAATCTCAACTTCCCAAAGTGCTGGGATTACAGGCCTATTCCCCAGATCTAGCTTTTAAAATATTTTAAATATTTATTAATCACAGTCATCTAAACATTCTTAAAAATAAGAATGCTTATGGTTACAAGATAGAATTGATTCAATGTGAAAGCAACTTTCAGCTTATATTAAGATTCTTAGAAATTTGCAGTAATTCCAAAAATACTAAAAAAAAAGAGTATGAAGAAAGATGAGCATCACCTAAATACAAACAAGATCTTAATTATTGAAAGGAGATACTTAAAATGGAAAATAAATATGAAGACTGGTACCCCTTCAAAAAGATAATATTTTATGTGAAAACAGAACAATAAAAAAACAGAACTAGGCATGCATGCTAGGGAAGAACATTCCAGAGACAAGGTGTGGCATGTAAGTGTCTAAAGGTAAGGGACACTCTTCCTGCAGTGGCCTGAGTAGAACGGGATGACCATGAGGAGATGGGCCAGGAACAGGACATAGAATCTTATCACTTATCACCCAGAATGGATCATGAGTAGACACAAGGGGCAGGGAGGAGGGGAGTGACATTTTAAGCAAACGACATAGTACTGTTGCATTCTGAGAAACAGCAACATTTGCTACTGCATGCAGAATAGATTGGGATAAGAAAAGAGTACAAGAAAAAACACTAAAGAAATGCAGGAGGAGATTCATCAAAGGAAAAAAAAACCTGAAAATAGGTATTCCATTTGACCCAGCTATACTTCCTCTAGGTATCTTCCCAAAAGAGTTAAACACATCATCTAACAATGAGATGTCTCTACCCACCTTTATAGCAGTACAACTCTAAAAAACTAAATCTTAGAAGTAGCCGATATGTACAGCAACAGAGGAATGGATAAAGAAAATAGAGAATATATTCACAACGCATGCTATTTTGCCAGAAAGAAAGATACATTTGAATTACTTGTAGGAAAACGAATGCATCTTGGGACCATTGTGCCTAGCGAAGCGAATCAGACTCAGGTGAGATATTACATGGTTGCTCTAACATGAGAAAACTAGGCTACAAGTAAGTAAGGGAGCAAAACGAGAGAGTGATGAGTGACGGCAAGGGAAAAGGAAGGATATCCTGGAAGGAGGAGAGGGGAAGGAGAGGGTGGGGAGAGGGAAGGAAAAGAAACATGCTGAAGACGCACTGTGTTTATGCACCAGGTTGTAAAGTTTAACATAATTTCTTTTATGTGTCACAAATGCACACTAGCGAAAAATAAGTTTGGGGAAAAAGAACTCATGAAGTAACTCAAGTAAAAGATGATGGTGGCCTGGACGACAGGAGATGTCAACAGAGAGAAAGAAAGAAATGAAAAATTAGGAGACCAGAGTTAACAAGGCTTGGTCATGGGGTGAAGATATGAAGAAATTGGGTAACTAGAAATTTTTCCGTGCTTTCTGACTTTGGCTTGATAATTTACCTGACATGCAGAAGAAATAAGTGTGATGAAGGATATATGTTAATTTTACTTTATGATTTTCTAATAAGTTTACTGCATAATTTTTTGAATTTGGCAACACTAATTGCTAAGAAAGAGTTTAATGGACTTTAATATTTGCTATTTGGTTAAGGATATTCTAAAAGTTCTGAAGGATTTCTGTTAACTTTGAACCTTGCACTGGTTAGGATTCTAAAATCTTAGTCACTTAGTGAAAATCCAGTTTATCTTACTTTTTTAGGTATTTCAAGATAAATCTTGTCAGTAGAACATTCTGCCCGAACTGTCCAAACTGGACTGACTCTTGTTCTTCCGCTCGCTGCTCCATGCCCAGTGTGGACTTGCACTGTGGTTGCTGTCAGCCCCGAGCCCTGCGGCAGATGCTGGAACAGGGAGTGGCAAGAATCCGCTTATTAACTAGTCATGACAACGTCTTCCCACCCTGTGATGTCATCTCTGCTTTGGTGAAAGGGAGAGCAGATGGGTGGTTGCGGCACTAGGGCTGTCTGTCCAAGAAGCGTGAGACTAGACTTAGGCTAACCCTAGCCTATTCTGGAAAATGCAGGAAGTAAGGTATCCGTTTTTATTATGAAATTTTTCTCAGTATAAACATTTTTTTAAAAATTACAGTGAACAGATTTTGTATCTATTACCTAATTTCTCTAGTAATAGCAAGAGTGCTTCATATAATATCTCTATCTGTGTCGATTCATCTTACTTTTGTTGTATTTCAAGGTAAACTGGGAATATCAGCAATTTTCCTACCATATACTTCATCGTTCATAACACTAACTAGAATTAATGTCTATTTAGGAGGAATAAAATTGTATATATAAAATGTGCTACTTTTAAATAAAATACTCACTGCGTTTTGAAAAATGTGTCTATCTGTGTATTCAAGGCCCTATCAAAATATGAAGTACTATCATCACCCATGAAAGGCTTTCCCATTCAATTGCTACTTCCACCTCCCCAGAGACAAAACTCCTCATATGATTTTTTCTATTCTACAGCTCATGCAGAATTCAAGTAAATGCATTCATGCAGTATGTATACAGCATGTATTCTTTTATGTCTAATTAGTATACTGTCTATGGTTATTGGTTTCTGCGATAAAAATGTGCTTGCTACTGAATCAAACATATACTCTAAATACTAAATAGATTTAGCTTCAAGATCCTAAGTGGGTGAACTAACTTGAAATCATTTTTCACATATAGAGTAAGAGAACGGTCGAGGTTATCTTCCTTTTCTTTCTTTTCTAAATATGAAAATCTAGTGACCTACCACAACTGGTTGAAAAGACTCTTATTTCAGCAAGCAAGCAACTATACACTTTTTTTGCTATGCATTTCTTACTGTAAACTGAATTACTATTTTAAAAATATTTTCCTATTTTTTGCTAAATGTTTTATTTTATTTTAATTTAAAATGTAGAACAAGCAGGTTTTACTTAGTTCTGTGAAACCTGCCTCCTTCTCGTCATAAGCGCCTGTCCTAGCAGACAGTTCAGTCTGGCCTGCGTTGTCACTTCCTTCTCCCAGACAAAGGTTCTTTATTCCACAGAGAGTAGCACAACAGCTCAGCACATACTGATGGTTCAGAGATCAGGGAGGATGATGGCTTGGCTTCAATTCACATGATATTTCCTTCAGTGCTGCTTACCAGCTCTGCCTAATGGTTCAAATATTACCTTTCCCCAACAGACACACATACCACTCTTCAACGACTCTGAAAACCTTATTCTCTGAGAAATCCAGGCTTTCCTCTACTCTAGGATTTGCACCTTTTTTTTTCAATATTTCTTGTATCTTGGTATATGAGGCATTCTATTCATTTCAAAGAAAACCTTGCTCAATCTCCCACCTGTGATAGGTATTCCCTGGTAGACGCTTCCACGGTGCCATGGTGATTTGCCCGTGGGGATTTTGTATCACCTGTACATATGTAGTCCCCTACTTACTCATCCCTGTTCCTCTGTCCTCCCACACACAGCTTTCTTATCATGAATTTCTAGAAAGCTTATATCTATTCATTTTTCTTTACGCTTAAAACTATCAAAACAACCACCATAACAAGTTGATTTGCTGGCTTAAAGAAGTTTAATTATATTATGCAGCTTAAAATTCAAATGCCCTCCACTTGGTCCACAAGTATATTTAAATTTCCAGGATCTCACAGCTTGATAACTTGGTTTAGAAATTTTAGAGTGGAGAATGGCAACTTACTTGAAAGAATAATAAATAATATTTGGAATTTCACTGTGGGCATACTCTGAGGTTTCCCATGTACAGATATTAGAATGATGGCAAAAGAATGTTTGAACTGTATATCCATGAAGACATGCATTGAACATAGCTAATTATTTCCCAAATTATACTTTTCCTAACATTTCATTTGAGGTTATGAAGTCTATTAATAAATGAATGCAGTCCTAAATCTGCTACCTTTTGCCTCTGTGACATTATCTGTGAGGACAGTTGAGGTTATGTTGCAGTAAAAAAAAAATCCTGAAAATAATAATGGTGTTACTCACATCATGAGATTACCTAGGGACCCACTACTGTTCCATGTACCCGTGACTCTGGAGATGATGCTAGTGAAGCAGCTTATATTTGGAATATGGCCAGTCATAAAGCTAAAGGGAAAAAAAGGCACGAATAATCCTCCTCTGACTCTGGAAACTTTCCTGGGAATGGTACACAGAACTTTTAATTATATTAAATGGCAACTCCTGAGTTCATTCGGGAAGCCTATGTAACCTCTTTGTAGGAAAGAGCTTGAAAAGCAGCGTTGATCAAAGGTAATCCAGTCTACCAAACAAATGATCTTGGGAAAAACATGTTTTTGATCTGTGTCTCAGTCTTCTCATTCATAAAATGATAGCAATACAATGATGATAGTAACTTCTTCACAGAGTTTTGTAGATTAGTGAAGACAATGCACCTAAGATACTCAACTCAGTACCTGGCATCTAATTATTTTTCAGAATATATTCATTCTAAGCTTAAACAAGGAAGAACTTCCATTACTGCACTTGGCAAAAAGAAAAAAAAATAGCTATTGACATTAATAATATTTGGGACTCTAGCTGCTTAGTTAGAACTGGAGCTGGCAGGCGTGACTGTTGTGGACAGACATTCAGCTCCAAGCGAAACCCGTGAGGGCCAAAATGTCTAAGTTGAAGGCTTCATTCTCACCTTCAGTGCCTGGGTTGGGATATCTGTAACTCCTGGGGGCAGACGCAAAAAGCTGGGTAGCCACATCTCTTGGACACAAGGTAGCTTGCACCTTAGCCAGCAGCTGTCTTCACCCATGAAAGACATTACAGAATAGTGTGTTCCAAGAAGCCAAGAGAAGAGTTGTCAGGCTTCTTAAGAGGTACCCTGAGGTTAGAATATCACCTTTGCTGTGTTCTAGTGGTCACATATATCAATAAATCCATCAATGTTCTTATCTCTTCACTAAAGTAAGTTAGTTGAGGAGCTGAGGTGTGTGTTGCTAGGAGAGACCCTTATAATAAACCTGTAGTGATTTATTTAGTTAGTTCTCATCTCATCTCCTTAGTAGGTAATGAAGTTGAACATGTCCCAGGGTTTATTTTCCACCCATATATCTTTTTTTTCAGTCAAGTGTCTGTTCAGATGGCTCACCCATTTTTCAATTTTTTTTATCATTTTGAGTTTTGAGTTCATTTCTAAATACAAATCCTGTGTCAAATATGTGTTTTATAATTATTTCTTTCCCAGTCTGTAGCATTTCAAAATTCTTTCTATTAAGCTATTGTAGAACAAAGGTTATTTTTAATATGATTAAAGGTCAATATTCCAAGGTATATTTTCTTTCATGAATCATAAATTGATATATCTAAGAAAATTTACTTAGCTAAACATGACATAACTTCTCTTGTGTTCTCTTCAAAAAGTTTTCTGTTTTAAGGTTATGTTCTCTACACTTTAAGTTAACTTAGTATGAAGTTTGAGGCATGGGTTATGATGCATTTTTTGCACATGGATGTCCAATTATTTTGATATAATTTGATGAAAATAGTATCATTTTCCATTGAATTGCATTCATACTTCTGTCAAAAAATCAATTAACAGAATCACATCTATTTTAGATGCAATTTTATTCCACCGGTCTGTGTCTCTTTCCTAATATCAAGCTATTTTCATACTGTAGCTTCACAGTAAGCATGAAAATCAAATGTTTGAATTATTTTTTGTTTTCTTCTTTTAGCATTTTAGGCATTTCCAGGTCTTTCAGTCGTTCTATATGAATTTTAAAACTTATTCAAAAATGCAAAAACAGTTATTTTCATTTTATTTGCATTAAATATCTACATTAGTCTATAAAGACTTGATATCTTGACCATGCTGAGTACCTGAGTTCACAAACAAGTCCTGAATGTCTCCCCCATTAACTTACATATTCTTTACTTATTTTGTCTTTTCAAAATTAATTTTGTATTTTTATTGTACAAGTCCTGCATATTTTGTTAATTAGACTTAAACTTCTAAGTAAGTTACCATCATAAAATGTATATCTTGCAAATATTAAGTATATGGTTCAAGTAGTATGAAGAAATACTGTTTTTGTATATCATCAGGGCATAGCAAGACTTATTAAACTCATTTCTCTTTATTTCTTGATCACTTCTAGGGATATGTGCTTGTGACACGTAATGGCACTCATCATGGGGAACTGGTGCCACGTACTTGGTGTACCTAATCTATCTCACTTCTCCTCCTCACCATCCTCTGTCTTCTGTCTCTGTACTTCCTTTCAAACTGCCAGCCTAGGCTACACAACTGTCACTCTGTCGCATATTTTTTTAAGGCAGGGTCTCGCTCTGTAGCCCAGGTTGGACCTGACCTCACTATGGAGCCCAGGCTGGCCTTGGACTCAGGCAATCCTCCTGCCTCAGCCTCCCGAGTGCTGGGATTACAGGTGTGCATCACCATGCCCGGCTTATGTGGTGCTGAGGAACTGAACTTGGGTACCCAACACTAGACTTAGTGCTTGATAGGCAAGTGCCTTGACCACTGAGCCATACCTCCAATCCTCATTTTCTTTTTGTTTTGCTTTTTGAATTTTTATGTTTTTGGTTTGTTATATAAGAGAAACCATGTGATACTTCGGATCTTGAGTCAGGTTTATTTTACTTAGCATTATGGTTTCAAGAGTCATCCATTTTTCCCACAAATGACTCAAATTCATGCTTCTTTATGGCTGAGTCATACTTCATTGTAAACTCATGTAATTCTACGAGCTTTTTTATAGACTCACTGGGGTTTTCTACCTAGTCCAATGTGCCAACTGAAACAGGGCTTATTTTACTTTTTCCTGTCCTGGGTATATATCTTAAGTTTTTCTTGCACTATTGTATTGGCTGACTTCTTTTTGAGTATTAATGAAAGAAGTCGAGTTCCTGCTTTGTTTACCCTCTTAGGGCAGAGAATCTGGACTTTTATCATCAGTGTGATGAAGCTGAATGTAAATGTTCTTTATCACCTTAGAAATTTTTTTCAGCTTTTTAGTTCATTCATAGATTTATTTTATTTTTATCAATTGATCCATAAGAAATTTTGCTAAATACAATTTCCTCATGTAAAGTTTATCAGTGTTGTAGATTACATAAATTGTTTTTTAAATGTTCAACTAGCCTGCAGCTTAGGTCAAATCTCACTTCCTGCTTGTTATATATATATATATATATAATATATATATATATATATATATATATATGAATATGTGACTAGGTTTGGTTTACTAACACTGTAGTTTTTTATTTTTTGTCCAAGTTCATGAGAGAAATTCGTTTGTAATTTTTTTCTTATGGTATATTTTCACAGCAGGGAAATTTATTTTTTGATAGTATCATAAAAGTATTCTGTCTTAAAGTTTCTGGTAAATACCCTGTAGATTGATTTAATATTTTTCTCCCTAAAAATGTGGTAGACTCCACGTAGATTGTAAATCCTTTTTTGGATAATTTTGAACTGTAAATTCAGTTGCTATAATAGAGACAGATCTATTCAGGCTCTCTGCTTCTTTATTAAGTTTTGATATTTATAGTTTTCAAAAAATTAACTCACTTTATCTGCACTGTTGAATTATGTTCAGAAAGTTTTTGCATTATTCCCGTATTAATATATGTAGCAATATATCTTCTTTCATTGATGATAGTGATAATTTAGACTTCTTTTTTTCACTTGTTCATGCCAGCTAGAATTTTATATACTCTGGTGATATTTTTCTAAGAAATAAATTTTGGTTTCAATGATTTTTTTCTCTATTTTGTTATGTTTTTAATTTAACTGACTTTGACCCTATCATTAGTTGTTGCTGCTTTAAGTTCATATTGTTCTTTTTTTTTTTCTAGTGTGTTGAGGTGAACACTTGGTCTGTTGAATTGAGACTTTTCTTTATTTCTAATTTTCACATTTATTGCTATAAATTTCCATCTATGTACTTCGTTAATTTCATTCCAAAATTTTTCATATATTGCATTTATATTTTAGTTCAGGTCCAACTATTCACTTTGAGATTTGCTTCCTTTATCTCAACACATTATTTAGAAGATATTTTTTGAATTTACACTTATTTGGAAATTTTGCAAATAATTTTATTTTGTTGATTTACAGTTTAACTTCATTACAATAAAACAATATACATTCCATAAATTCAGCTCTTTTCAATTTACTAAATTTTGTTTTAAGACTGAGTCTATTTTGGTGAATGTTTCTTGGACAGTTAAAAAGAAATATATTTCCTTGTTGGCTGGGGTTTCCTATAAATATCATTTAGGTCCTACTGGTTAATGTATTGGCTTTCTTCCTTTCAACTTGCTTCATCAACTACTAAGAGAGTAGTGCTGAAGTCTTCACAGCCATAATTGTAGATTTTTTGTTTTAATTCTCTCATGTAGTTTGATTTCTGTTGTTTAAATATCATACACATTTAGCATAGTTAGGTCTCTTTGTGAAGTGGCCTTTTCAGATTATATAATGCTCCTCTTTATTCTTAACCATTTCTCTTGCTTTAAAGCCTACTTTGATATAAATGCATCTTACTTAACATTTGAACTGCATATTTTTCCTCATCCTCATACCTTTAACATACTGTACTCTTCTTAAATTCAGTAGGGATCATTGACGTACTGCTGCACAGCAGGCTGGTTAGCTGCAACCATGTTTTGACTCCTATCCCATGGACTACAGATCCACCGTCAATTCACTGCCCAAAGTCTTTGCAATGCAGCTACCTTCAGTCTGCCCAATACTAACTCTCAGTTGTCAAAGGCTTTGACTGGGCTGTTTAGTACCAGATCTATCTGACTCAAGGGCAAGCCTGGGAGTCTACCACCTTCTATGGCGTCCCCCACATTTTATGGAATTGCTTATCAGGCTGCTCCTCTTCTCAGTTTCTTCAGCACTCTAGTTTGTGAGAGCTTACCTGGTCTGTGGAGAGAGGCTGTAATCTCTGTTCTACTGCACACTTAACACTACTGAGTTGATCTCCAGGGCCAACCAGCAAGAAGACAGAGAAAGGGAAAAAAATGGACAGATTCTTCCTGTGCTGTGTGGTTTACAGATCTCTGGTTGCAAGGAGAATTCCTATCCCTTAGCACTTTCCCTATTTACAAGCAGTTGATGCCATCATTACCTTTCCACCACCCATGGCCTGAGAATTCCAGCTTCAAGACAGGCTTCCTGGGAAGCAGAGGCAATATCACAAAAGACAAGACCATGACACAGTGCAACAGAAAATGCACAATGCCTCCCAACCCCCCAGTTTCTAAAGGTTCATTTTTGCCATATCTTAGACAGTAACGAAAGGCTTAGGGTTTCTTATCTAGTGCAGCTCCAAATTTTAGGTTTAATTTCAGCTTTTTATTTAACTTCTCTACCGAAAACCTTAAAATTCTTTGATTCTGTGATATTTGGAAAGTATTTTCTGTATTCTCTTTCCACAACATTTCCCTGTATAGCCTGGCCTTCCATTTTCAATTTTTGCCAATATGCTCCACTTCTTTCCTCTTTTTTCTTTATTCAATCTTCAAAATTAGAAAAAAAATTTAAACTCAGCTCCCTTGTTCTTTATTTCACCTTCAGTTTTGTTGAGTTACTTGTGAAAAGTCTCTCAAACTTTCATACTCTTCAGGGAGTATTTACATTGCACAAGAAACTTGCCAAGATTACTTTTTTAAAAAGTGAGTTCTAGTCTTAGATTTTTTAAAGCATGACAACCCTGAAAAAAGGGGACAGTCTGTTATCTTAGTCACTTTCTCTTCACTGGACACAATAACTGACTGCTACAACTTTAAAAAAAAAAGAGGTTCATTTTAGCTTACAGTTAATAGGCCATAGTCCATGGATGGTCTGCTGACCATCGGGAGTGTACGCAGCTGAACTGCCTGGTGGAAGACAGTTGCTTCCGGTGTGGCAACAGGCAGCAGAGAAGGAAGGGGGACCACAGAGGGCGGGCATGACCCATCTCATACCAGCACAGGTAATTGGCAACAGATTAATCCATTTGAGCCAGTCAGTCTCCATCATCCAATCACCTTCCAGACACAGAAACTTCTTAGGTTAATTTCCAGACTCAAACCACAACATATGAGTACACCTCCTTTCTTCCCGAAAAAGTACTTATTCTGTTAATACACAGAATAAAAGTAAGAAGAATATTTTGCTTTCTTTGACCCTAGTTAAAAAGAAGAGGGGTCTGTGTGAGTATATGAAAAATATAAGTTGTTACAGCTTGCAATACTCGATATCCTAAGCTTCAAAATACCTGTAAAATCAGAGGGACACATGAGTGACAGAAAGTTATACTTCCTTAGAACATATCTCTGAAATGACTACTGAGAATGAGCACATAAAAACTCATCACACTCTGACACAGGGATGATATAATAATAAACTAATGACTTATGAAACAAATTTTCTTCTTTGATTATTTTAATAGTCTACCAGCCCTGAGAAATGACCCATAAATAGTTATTACAATTGACTGTACTATTATGTGGTTTTCCTTAAACTGAGTTTCACACGTGTTTTTTGAAGAATAACAATGTCATAATGGTTTTTAAGGGGGGAAAAAAGGGATTTCGTGGTTGTAACAATGTAGAAAAAGTTGTAGGCCCTATCCTCTCTTGGAAATTAAGCATATTTAAGCATGTAAATGGCTCTAAATTACTCCAAAATAAAGATAATTACTTTATTTTTATTTTTATTTTTTTTTGAGACAGGGTCTTGTTGTGTAGCCTAGGCTGGCTTTCAATATGGGACAATCTGCCTGCCTCAGCCTCTGGAGTGCTGGGATTGCAGACATGCCCC
The DNA here is from genome assembly GCA_004027205.1 of Ctenodactylus gundi. NCBI lineage: Eukaryota > Metazoa > Chordata > Mammalia > Rodentia > Ctenodactylidae > Ctenodactylus > Ctenodactylus gundi. Next base: position 126,271 of record PVKB01004166.1, on the reverse strand, counting down.
ACCATGCCGAGCTTCATGTGGTGCTGGGGAATTGAACTCAGGGCCTTGCACTTGCAAGGAAAGTGCTTTAACCTCTGTGTCATTCCTCCAGCCCAAGGTACCTAACTTTATAAAAATATTTTCCAAATCTTTTCTCACATTGATTATTCTACTGACCTCTGCTTACATAACATTCTTCTAACTTTGTAAACCAGCACGTAATACATCAGGAAATATCCTGGTAGGCCCTTGTCTGTTGGAGAGACACATTCTTGAGCATTTAAAGTCACCAAGTTGACGAATACCACTGTCACACGTTATTTCTTTAAAGTGCACAAAAATGTTGATATTCACTAAAATAGGTGCTGAAATACTTTGTGAAATTATTTTTCCTGTTCCTGTGAGTTCATGGTAAACTCATTAATCTCAAAAATTTCATCAATGTTCATTAAATTAAGCAATAAACTCTTTTGTAATTTCAGCCTTCTTTTGTTAAAATATCACTTTTTTTAGTACTGAAGATAAGACAAAAGACCTTTGCACCCAGCTGCATCCCTAGCAACCTTTCTTTTTAAAATTTTAAGACAGTTTCTCCTTAAATTTCCCAAGTTGATTTCAAACTTACATTCTTCCTGCCTCAGCTGTCCAGAATGCTAAAAATATAGACTTGCACTCCAACCCCTGATTAAACACCGAAGATTGGTAGAGGATAATTTTGAGGACAATTCCTCTGTCTCTTTCTGTCTCTCTCTTTCACACACACACACACACACACACAGAAACGCACATACAATCTTTCTTTGTTTTGCATTCTGTGGAGCAAGGGAGAAAATTGTGGCATGAGCTCTCAGTTACTACATGTATATGAGCAGCAGAAATGGGCAAATACATATAATCAACCTTATTCTTTAACCTATAATGATCTACCAATGAACTGGAAATTGTGTCCCATTTGAAATTATGTTGATGTCAAGTAGAAGTGGGTAGGGCCTAGGCGGCTTCAGGCAAACTGCTCTACCCCTTAGAGACATACTGTCCTCTCCTACTACATGAGCTCACTGTAACAGCTTGACCACGAACTAAGGTAAAATGTGAAGTGCCCACAAATAGGAAGCAATCAAAAGGCAGACGTAAAATATAGGCATAGTTTAATGGCTACAATGTCACTAAAATCTTTGGCATTAAAAATGTCATGTGGGCCAGGCCTGGTGGCGCACTCCCGTGACTCCACCCCTCTGGGAGGCTGAGTCAGAGGAGGGCAAGCTCAAGCCCAGGCTGGACAATTTAGTAAGAAACTATTTTCTTTTTTCAAGAAAAGCAAAGGTAATGTGAAGGCCTTGTTGTGATCCATCTTCATTACTGAAGAAAAAAACCAAGTCACATGTGCTTATCTGTACAGGCATCAAGGTTAAGGGTGTCTTGGATTTCATCAACACCATTTATAAGCAAGTTCAGAATTATGCCACAGCACACATGAAAGATTCAATAAATATTTATTGGAATACACTTTTCCAGACCTAAGAAGAGAGGATGATGTTCTCTGACCCAAATTCTGGAAACAAGTACAGAATAACTCCACAACCATCTTATTCCCCGAGGAGAGGCAAATATGATGCTGATTTGTATGCTGTCCATTTCTTATATTTCTTTAGGAATTAACAATCTTTTGTTGAAAAGTTACCTGGATGTCAACTTTCTGCCTGTTTCTATTTAGATTAGCAATCTGTCAATTACTTTGATTTTTTGGTGGAGAAATTATGGGCTTTACAATAATGATAGCAAAAAATCATTTTGCTAAATACAAGGTAGTCTTTTTTTTTTCTTTTCACGCTCTTTGTTTAACCTCTCAAATATTCTTTATTCATTCTGAAACAACACAAATCTGAATGAAGCATAATGGCAGAAAAACTTTGAATTTAATCTTCCTTTGTTCGAATTCCTTGTGTTGTGTCAGTGAGTTGGAGTGGATTCTCTATGTTGCAATGTGCCTCAAACGGCAGAAATACAATACTTAATATATTGTTATTTCTCTCTCTCTCTCTCTCTCTCTCTCTCTCTCTCTCTCTTTCTCTCTCACGCACGCACGCACGCACGCACACACGCATGCACGCACACATGCCCCAAGCACCACAGCACAGTAGATGGTATTTGGTGTGACTGAAATCAAACAAAACATAATAGCTGGATTACTATGACAACAGAGGCCATGCCACGGTTTCTGGGAACCTTGGCAGCTGTCTTTAATTTAAAGTGTTTGCTTTGCTACTTTATATCATGTCAGCAGTACTGAGGGCCTCAAAATGTGTGCCTCAGCCAATGAAAGAAGTTCCACACTTTCTACGTGCTTTTAAGCATGTGCTGATCCAGCAATGTTCAACACTAAGCCACTTCACAAAACTCATGCAGCAAGAATCTTGAAGTTTGTTTCTTCTGGTTTGTTCTTCACACTGGGAAATAGTGAGCCTGTCCTGGCCCTCTTTTTAAAAATTAATTATTGCAGAATTCTTAATTTCAGATGAAAATGGTGTTTTATTTGCTGTCAATTTTCTTGCATAGAAAAATATCTGATGTGAAGGAACAGATCATCTTTCAAATACAAGATTGTTCCACAAAATCAATTTAACTTTTCATACGATCTTATGATATGAGTATTGTCAGCTTTATAGTATACATGATGCAGACTGAATTCAGACAGGTTAAGCAATTTGTACAAAGCCCAAAAGGAACCGAGATCAAAGCGTAAGTCCTCTGGATCCCAAATCAGTTTTTTCCAGCTCCGTTTGACCACTAACTAAGGCAAAATGTGAAGTGCTCACAACTAGGAAGCAATGAAAAGGCAGAAGTAATCATATAGGCACAGTTTAACAGCTTCAATGCCATTACAATCTTTGGCATCCCATCGATTTGATGCACGTGGTTCAGAAGATGATGTTTAGAGCACATCTTTGACTGAGAAATATCTCATGAAGGCCAACGGTACTCCTTAGAATAGTGTTGTTGTTGGTAACATGTTGGTACCGTTAGTGAGCATTTTTGAAGGCTGATGCATACATCCAAAAAGCAAAAATACTCTCCTACCGTGTACATTTTAACAAAAATAGGAAAGTAGGAGCATTGTCATACCAGGTCACACTGAGGAACCATTTAACTCTACTGTGAAATCCTTGATAAAGTATTGAGCCTACTTATGTATTGTTTTTCCCAGCTATAAAATCAAAATTATATACCTTGAGTGAGTTGTAAAAAGAATGAGTAACTGACTGTTGTTACATTTAAACTCATGGTAGTCTTGTCTGTAAGTTTAAGGCAAACACACAACTGAGAGTTACTTCAAGGCCTCAGTCAGTTCGAGATGCTGTAGCTGAGAAACACAAACATGTAACACCTGGCTATAAGACAAAAGCCTACCAGGAAGCAAGTGAGAGAGAATATACAGTCATAAAGATCCAAACGAGAACACGATGCAGGACCAAGCTGCATGAAGCACCTTGCTCCCGCCCAACCATTCTTTTCAGTATGGCTTTCTTCCCCCAACAAACAACTTAAAGCTCATTTATTCTGTGAAGACTTCTCTTGATTTTCTATCTCAGATCTTCCTCCTTTGGTCCCTTTCTATCTGCGCCACACTAGCTTATATGTCTATGATTTTTAAATATTTAAATAGTGACTTTATTTCCCCATTAATTCATAAGTCTCTTGATCCGAAGCAATATATTATTCCTTCCTACATCTTCAAAGCCAAGTGCTTCGTTTTGCATAGTGAATGTTCCACTGACTTTTCTTCCAATTACCATGAAGTGATGATCATTGTCAATAAAATGTAAACTCTTAGAACAAAGCCGCCACTAACATAAACATTTCTATGATGTTGTCATGTTGCAGGTACACTGACCTCACTTGAATCCCAGTTCTTGAAGCACAAGAATTTTCTTTGTTATATTTTGTCTCTTGTGTCTGTTCAGGCATGGTACCTGTCACATAGTGAATGAGACAATGTTTGACCAAAGAAGGTGGCTAGAAAGGAAGAGAAAATGATGGGGCAGAGAAATCAATCTGGGTACTGAAGAATGGTCTAGAATATAAGGAAAAGTGGAATTTCTGGGAAAGAAACATCATAAAGAAGAGAGCAGTTAAAATTGGCTGAGTGGGACCATGCACCATTCTTCATGGAAAAATAAACTTAGTTTATGACATCATTCGACATTATTATGAATAAGCAAGATAGGCTGCATGTCTTGAGTGCTATGCTGTGAAAGTTATAAGGAATAATTTGGGATTGAAGCCAGAGACAATGGAACTACTACAAGTTCTTAAAACAGTAAAAGTATTTTTAGAGTAACTACTTAGAAATAGCATTTTGCAAGACCAGAAAAGAAACTTTCAAGAATAAACATCGGTTAAGAATCAAGCTTGATCACAGGATGAACAACCTAAACAATATGAAGGTCAACAAAGCAGAAGAAAATGTAGAGACAATGACCACTGAAGCTTGATAATTCAATGAATGCAATGTTAAAAAGATACAGTAAATACTTCTAAACGTGAGAAAGGTTGAGCTCACAAAAGAAGGCAGATTAAGCTAAAGCAAGGAAGGACAGAAAACAGCTTTTAGGAAGGTGACAAATTTAATTTATACATGATGATTTTATGTAGTAGTTGGCAAGTCAAAAGGTAAAGACTGAATTTTTAAAATAAAAGAATAGAAACAATAAAAAGCCAGAAAGTTGGGAGAATCATGAGGTAGTAGGAAGGACCTCACATCAGAGACAAAATCAGCAGAGTAGCTAGTTGAGTGCAAAGCATGGAGAAGTTGCTTGACATGCTAAATTATAAATTATTACCTTCATTAAGTCATTGAATGTCTCTGGGACTTTATGTGTATTAACATATTAAAGGGACACATCAATTCTTGCTGTAATTACCTTATTATAAAGATAAAATAAAATGGTGACTGTTGGAATCTGTGCAAATTGTCTAAACTTATGTGAATGTTGAATCAGAAATCAAAGGTAAAGTATAAATTTTTATCTGATCTATGCACAGATGGTTTACTTATATTTTCTTGGGTTTTATGGAAGAATGCTACCATCCAAGATGAACCAAGGGTATACCAGATTATTACACCATAGGACCTGGGTTCAACTCCTAGTATTAAAAAGAAGAAAATTTTAAAAAGAAGGAAAGGATGAAAAGGAGAAGAAAGAAAGAGCAAAATGATAGAGAACACAACTTATATTCTGAAGAAAATAAAACCTTTATACAAACTTTGGACCACCTGAGCTTTGTTCAGCCAACCAACCACCTTGATTTTCCTAATTGTAAAATATGACCAAGATATTCCTTGTTGGTGTAAGATATTTACTCTACAAGTTTCAGCAGACCCAAGAACAGAGATCTTGAGTAGGCAAAAATGGAGAAAAGGGTGCCATGACACAGATACATACACTGAGAGCTAGAGCCAGGTAGAAGGAAAGGACTTGATCTCCAGAGACTCTGACTAAGGAAGGAGAAAAAGTGTTCAATGGCGATTACAGACACAGATCCTGGAGGCAGCCAAGGGGATGTTTATATTCAAATAAAACACAGCTGTCAGCTGGGCCACTATGGGAAATTTTCTGGTTAGTGCAGTCCCTAATTTTAATATGCCTGCAATAAGTGGACTGATCTTCTACAATTGTCTACAATGAGATGTGACGTCAATAGTAAATCCTAGCTAATATTGGACATAGGAAAGAATGGCAAATTTACTTTATCAGTCTGAGGGCATCACTCATTTCTAGATGAAGGTTTTAAGTACAAAGGCAAAGAGAGGGAGAAAAGAAGAAGCAATAGAAAGAACGAGCCAGAAAACAAAGTGAACAAAACTAAGATGAAAATAAAAGAGAATGAGAAAAAATGCATTAAAAAAGTTGAAACGAGCTGTACTAAAACAGGAAAAGATTCTTTAAAATGATACTATTGTTTGAAATCAACATAATAGGAGCAAACTAAAAACTCCACATAATTGTGAGTAAAACTGGAAACAAATGTTAGTGAAAAATTCAGTCAGCAGACGAAAATGAGCCTTGGTATTGGTCATACGGGAAATGGCTGAGAGTGTGAAATATGACTTCACCTAATTCCTGTTTGTCTTCTTTTTTCATACATCTATTACTGTTTGAGAATGCTCGTTAAAACAATGTGTGATGTAAACCTCTTTGGTCAAGTGTGTCTGCACCTTTATACACGGTTTTAACTGAAGTACACTTAGATAATTAGGAAGGGTGCTATAACACAAAGCAAAGTTTTCTATTGCACCAGGAAACTAAAGCACTATAAAGGAGAGGTTACATTCCAGCAAACTAGCAAATCTTTTTTTAAATCCCTACTCATACACAATTGAGAATGATGTAATGGCAGATTATATAACACCAAGCCATTCCTTTAATGAATCTCTGGGCTATGACCACGGATTGCACAGATCTCACATACAAACCAAAATTCACTCAATTTAAGATGCTCACCTCTTGCTTCCTTCCTTCTTTGTTCTTGAGATAAAGGTGTGCTATGGACCTTCAGTACTGCTTGTATTTTCTCCTCTGATGACTCAAGAACCAATAGTGACTCATGATCTCAAAGGAAACAGGAAGTGCTTTCTGGTAGAACGTGATAAATTTACATAGAGCTTAGTAAGTTCTTAAAATGAATTTTGAAGAGCTTACACTATGAAAGCCATAGGGTAATAGAGAATTGAGGATTAGCCACCAAATGAAATGTGGACCAGGTGTGGGAAGATCACAACAAAACAAAACAAAAATAGGTAAGGTTTAGCAATCGCAATTGCACTTTATCTTCTGCGATGTCAGGGTGCTTTGGACTTTCCCCCCCACTACGAGTTTGCCATGCCCTGGGCATTTGTCACATTGGAACAGTCTCTGACCAAAAGGTCACCAACCCTTCTTCTGAGGCCTGACTATCATGCCAACTTTCCTGGAGCACTTGCTCATAGATGCTTTGCTCCTGCACCAGCACATTTCCTTGAAGATATTGCCTAAGGAATCAAATACTTGATTTTCACATGTATTCAGATCTAAGCTCTACCAACGAGCGGGTTCAGCATCAAGTATTAGTTTAGTACTAAGGAAAGTCTGATAGTTCATGTGACATCAAAGGAAAAGGATGTAGATAACCTTCTAGGACATGTGCATGTCCTTTAACGTTTACTCTAAAGGAATCTTCCAATAACGTTCCTATGTGTGTTTGTGTGTGTGTGAGAGAGATTTTGTGAGTGTGGTAAAAGGGATTGAACTTGGATCCTTCATATTGAGTGACATCCTCAGCCAATTTCTATTTTTGATTTTGAGAAAAAGTCTTGCTAAGTCACTAAGTGGACCATGCTGGCAGAGTGCTGAGATTATAGGCTTGTGTCACTGAGCCCAGCTATTTTTTCTTTTAAATAGTCTGTTACATGTTCGAACTCTTCTTCACTTGCTAAACAAATTAACCAAAATTGTCCAAAATGGGCACATGAGTTTGACTTCTTAAAAATATATAAATATATGTTCAGAAATGAGGGTACAGATCAGAGGTAGTGACAGCTTTTTTAACATGCCCAAGGCCCTGTGTTTCAGCCCAAGCACAAAGAAAAACAAAAAGGCATTCGGTGGTCAGTTATTCAGAACTCCTCACCAGCTCTGAATGAAAGCTAATGCTAACCTGTACTTAAGAAGACAACATGTGTCTATTGGCCATTTGAACTTCTTCGTGAGTGAACTGCCTCTTCATTTCATTTGCCCACTTTTCAATAGGATCCTTTATTTTGGTAGGCTTATTTTTCTTCAGCTCCCTGTGTATTCTAGTTATGAGCTTCCTATCTGAGTGGTTGGTCGTGAATATTTATACACGATGGAATACTATGCATCTATAAAGTCCAACAGCGTGGAGGCTTTTACGGGCAAATGGAAGAAACTTGAGAACATCATGCTTAGTGCAGTGAGTCAGAAGCAGAAGGTGAAACCTCCAGTGGTCTCTCTGATGAGAGACCCAGATCACAACTCTTACGGAACTTAAAATGAAAAACAAAGTGAAACAGGGGGTCGGGTGCGGGAGGGAAGGAGGGGTGGGTAGGGGGAGGGACAAAAGGAGAGTGGGAAAGTGCTTGTCATCTCGACAAGATATGTATGTGCACAAAATGCTAAACTTCATTGGAAACCTTAAATTTTGCACTCATACATATCAATAAAATGGGGGGAAAAAGAAAGAAGACAATATGGATATAGAAGTAAAAATTGAAATCAAAGAAATAGAATGAGAACATCCTTCTAAAACATCCAAACATCCCTTAATGATACATTGAAAGTAAACCTACTAATGCTTACTTATTTTCATTTTTTGCCTATACACGTTTGAGCTATATCTCACTTTGGCATGTGAATTCTCTCAAAGCTTTAAAATAGTGACATGATTTTGCTTCTTTAAAATGCATGTTTAGGGTTGAGGAGGTGGCTCAGTGGTAGAGAGGCTGCCTCACATATTGAAGGACCTGGGTTTGAAGCTAGCATGCAAAATGAAAAGGAAAACGGTAACATAAGCTTAGAGGTGATGCACCGTCTGAGGCAAATCCCTGCCTGCTTCCTCGATGCAAATGGATAAGTGATTCTACCTACGGAACCTCAAAATGATCTTGTCAGAGGAGGGTTAGTAATATCCATTTCTTGGGTTGTTTGGATTAAACAACATAAAACACGAAGGCCTCTGTGGGAAAGCAGGGCTCCACGCACAGCAGCTCTTCTTGTAGCACTGTGTTCGGTTTCTCCCACGCTAGCATAGCAATTTGTGCTTCTCGGTTTCAAAGTGTTTTCCCACTTCAAAAAAGATTCTTGCTGACTCGTTAAAGCGAAATAATGACCAGTAACTATCTGCCTTAATATTTTGAGAACATAATTACAGTACTTGTCTTTTATATAAGATACACACACTCCATATATCTAATTATGGCTACAAAAATATTTTTGTTGAATCACACCTTCTTTGAAAGAAAATTGCACACACACACACACACACACACACACACACACACACACACAAACACATATGCACAGTGAACCCACAACAAGGCTGTTGGTACCTTAAGAAGGCTAATTTTCAACTAGAGTAACACTCTTCAGCACTAAGGCTACGATTTGCAATTCTTTGATGAAGAATTCTTCCATTTTAGTACTTGAATATTACAAACTAATTCTATCTGTCTTTGTGTAGAATTGTATTTAAATGGAAAAATGAATAAACATCTTTGTCCCTCATTTTCTTCCTCCCTCAACTTCTAAAATTCAGTTTCTGCTGTATTTCTAAGGTTCTAACATCAAAGATAAGGACAAGCTAGAATCCTAAAATACGGGCAGGACTTGAGATAGTCATAAGACATTGCCACACATGGGCATTAATCACAAAGCCAAACCATTAGGGTGGGAATTCTATGACATGTGCCACCTCCTAAAGTCAAAACTGTAGTGGGCCATCGTGTCCCTCTATAAGTCTTGCACACAATCCTCCTGTGAATGGTCACCATGGCCTTTCTGTGCTCTCTGTGGGGCTATGATACGAAGTGCTTGGCTTCCATGTTGCACTTCAGTCAGTACTCTAGAAAAACCTTCCTCAAGCCTTCCTCAAATCAAGGCCATAGTTAAGTTTCTAACTGAGTGCAATAAAACAAGTTATTCTTTAGACTTTTGTGTTTATTTGAATGGTTATACTATATATTCTGGAAGACCATTTGAATTCAATTTTACATATTGTGGACATATTTGGTGAAAGATATCAAAAGTGGGCTATATTCATTATGTCTATAACAGTGGAGTGCAAAATAGGGGAATATTTGTGATTAGTTTTCTAGACTTTATAAGAGCACTTAAATGAGCTCACAACTGCTCTCTCATTAGTGAATGTAAATGATGAGTTAACTACCGTCATTTAAATACTTTTTATCTTATGACTGTGACTCTTATTAATATGATCTGCAATAGTCGGCATTGAACCCAGAGAGCATTGAGCTATACTCCAGGCTCCTATCCTTTTTAAGTTACAATTTTCTTGTTTCAGCCTTTGGAGCAGCTAGGTTTGCAGGCATACACCATCAAGCCCTATCCAATACATATATTTACTTATTTTTGGTGTATGTATGATTAAGATCAAGTTTATTATATGTTCTTCCCTCTGGTTTTAAGCTTCATAGACTGCATCCATAGCTCTACCAAATAAAAAGGATTCCACACTTGTCATGTTATGCACAGCCTCATGTGCAAAGCACACACCCAAGATACACAGTATACCTAATGCAAGGGTTGAACTCTGCCCCTCAAAATGACTTGCAATCCTAACCTCTGGTACTGCAGAACGTGATGTTACTTAGTAAGGTCACTGCAGTTACAATTTGCTAAATTAAGATATATTGGAAGAAGATTAACCCTTCATCCAGTGTGGAATCCTTGAGAGAGAGAGAGAGAGAGAGAGACAGAGAGAGAGAGACAGAGACAGAGACAGAGACAGAGACACAGAGAGAGAGGCTGATTTGGTCAGAGACACAGAGGGAAAATAGCTACATAAAGACAAAGAAAGGCAGGGATAGGGATTGAGGACAAGCTGCCACAATACTGGGAATGTTTGGCTGACCAGAAGCTGGAAGAAGGAAAGAAAGATCTTCCAGAGAGACAGCAAACAGCCTGCCCTACCAGCATGTCCATTTTGAACTTTTAGACTACAGACCTGCAAGATAATAAGTTACTCCCTGTAAGCTTCTTAGTGTGTAGCACTTTGTTATGGCAACCCCTGGTAACTAACATGCTGTTTCACAGGTTTCCTCATCTCTCAGCTTTCTGACCTTGGAATTCATTTTTCAAACTATGGCTTTGCCCCGCCTCTACTCTGAAAACTGTGCTACTTTTTCTGGCCTTCAGTTTTTACTTTCTCTCTTAACTGCAGGAGCATTCATGCTGACCTTCCAATGATTTTATGAAACAGAAGTGTTCTGGAGCCAGCCTATAACAGTTTACAGGGGATAACATGTCAACTTTTCCAGAATTTTGCAACTCTATTGCCAAGGACAGCTATTATTTTTCAAATTACATTATACAAACTTAAAATTAGGTAAAGGTAAAGCAAAAGTGATAAATCATAAATACTTCTTATCATTTTTAATGATTTGACTGTTTCACTACTCTCTTGAACATAATAATTTATATAATGATTCATTATTAATTCATCTACACGAGTGACAGTTATTTACATCTAATTTATCTGTATGATAAGGAAATCCTCTACTACTGACATTATTTTCGCAATGCACATTGGTAGCTTGACGTCAGCCATGGCATAGCCACACCATGAAAATCGTCAAAGCTACAAATCAATTGATTTTGTATTTTCAGAGAGCTAGTTGCATTAAAATATTTTAAAACGTGCATTCTATAAACCAATGTGAGATGGCTACAGAGGAGCAGATCAAGATCAGCTCGAGAGATTTCTTTTCTTAGTCCTGCAATGAACCTTTTTGTAGGAATTCAGTGCTCAGAAAAACAAGGAAAAGCGAATCAAAGACTCCATTACAAATAATGAAGGCAAAGAGATTTGACAGGGATTGTGAAGAGGGGATAAGAGAGACTTAGATGCTGGTGACCTACTTTTAGTATTGTCTACTAAATCTCTTAGGGGAAGTGTTTAGCTCTGATTATAAATATTAATTAGATTTCAATGAGAGCACTATTTAAAAGATCTGTGCTTTTTAGGAGAAAGTATATTGTATATAAAGAAAAATACTCAGACAAGTCGACAGGCACACATACATACATAGTGGTAGATATGCTTTGCACATATACAACTTACCCAATAAACTAGACAATTCTACTATGTTAAACATATCCAACCCAGCAACAAAATTATAGATGAATTAAATAACTCTGTAAAAGGGGCAGATACAACCTTAGTGGCTATATGATCCTACCATCTATGGGTAAGGTCAACATTCTTTAGCTTTGCACATGACATTTTCCTTGTTACACCTATAAACTGAACAAAAATATTTATAAGAGTACCAGATCCATGTATTTAAAACAAAGGTTCAGAGAAGCTGCTACCCATTAAATAATTACTTCCTAAAAATCTTAGGGTAATCTGAGGCTGCTTGGTGCTCTCCAGCACCCTGGGGAGTGGAGTCAGGTTAGAGGCAGCCCTCCTCCTTGAACTGTGTGCCAACGCAGGTGGGAACGCTTCGGTCTTTCAATCAGTGCCAGGCGGAAGGTGGAAGGCCCTTCTTCCCCTAACCACAACGCCTGCGGCAGACTAAGGAGTGGTTTAGCCCAGCTAGGACTTTCTGACTCTACACTCACCGTAAGGACTGTGTCATCCAGTGCTGCGTCTCATACCAGGAAGTGTTCTGAGTGTGCAATGTGTAAAGCATGCATCACTTCAGTCTGCTGTGACTGAGGCATTTTCTCAAAATGTGTCAGCTGAGGCCAGCACCGTTCTCATTTCATTAGCCACTGGGTTTTCTTCTTTTTATAATAATAAATAAGAGGACCCCTTTCCTTCTCTGTGAACACATTCCAAATGGAAAAGAAACTCAGTCTCTACAAGTTCTCCATAGTTCTAATATTTATCCTTAAATTCCTTATGTACTTTAAATAAGAAAAAAGACAAATCTAGCTCCTGCCTAAGGCATTTGCAAAAGGAAACCTCTAAGGCCTGGTGGCCCAGGCCTATAATCCCAGCACTCAGGCGGGGTTCAAGGAGTTGGGAGGGGGGTAGCAGATGTGGAGAAAGAAGCAGAAATATCAAAATTTGAGTCCAGTCTATGCAATTTGGCAAGAGCCTGTTTCTAAATTTAAAAAAAAAAAAAAGTTTGGGGTTATAGCTTATTGCAATGGCCCTGAGCTTGATTCTTAGTTGCTATGATGATGGTAGGGAGGCCAGGTGAGTGGAGGAGACCTGTAAGAAACTGCATCAGAACCACAAATAACCCATAGCTGTTTTTATAATTTTGTGTTTCAGTATCTTAGGCCTAGGGAAGCACCTTGAGTTTTGGATGTATTGGATGGACAGCTACATAGGTCCAGTGCTGCTGAGTGGTGGCTTGGGAACTAGTCCCCTCCGTGGTTATCTGTTCCTTTGTTCCCTTTTCTACTTGCTGATGACCTCATTCTCATCTTCATCCTCTATTCTGGACCCACTGCTTCCAGGAATTCCTCAAATCTGAACATGTAATTAACGTAGCAGGGCAACAGCAATTGGTAAACCGTCTCACGCATTTTCTCATAGATGAGTCTTGAAAAAAAATATGCTTCAAGATCAAAAAGCAAAAGACACCCATTTTCAGAGAGTTTAGATAATAACTGTCCTCAAATCAAACCACATGAGGTGGTAATGATAGAATTAACGCAATTGTTTTAGGTCTAATAAAAGTTCTGTGATTCTGACTTGTTCTGAAAAATCAGCTCAACTGTGATTCAAAATATCTCTATTTGAAACTACACCGTCAAGTGTGGAGAAACAGCACAGCGGTTAAAGTGCTTGCCTTCCAAGCTCAAGGCCTTGAGTTCAATTCCTCAAAACAACATCAAGCTGAATGTGGTGGTGCACTCTTGTAATCTCAGCACTCAGGAGGCTGAGGCAGGTGGACTATCCCGAATCCAAAATCCAAGGCCAGCCTGGGCTACAGACTGAGACCCTGTCTCAATAAATAAACAAACTAAAGTGTTATAAGGCAACAAACAGAGGCACTTTTAAAGGCTCAACATGATCACGAATGTCTTTAAGTTTACATTTGTTTTATATTTCACTAAAGCAAAGTGTTGCTTTCCATATATAATAAATTTTTTCTATTAGAGATTTTCTGCAGACTTACTTTAAAAGCAAAAGAAATCTTTCATTTTGAATTATGTTTAACATCAAATACTAATTTAACTGACTCATAGCAAAGAAGATGTTTCATTATTTTACATTATATCGATGACATTTAACAATACATCTATCTAAGGGACCATTTTCAAGGTAGATCTCTTGCCTGGGAGCTGCTGTTCTCAGCCAGCTTTATGTTGAACTTTGTAAGAGTTATATAAAAAAAAAAATTCTTGATTGAAACACAAGCCTTCCACAATTATATATCATACTGTAATTCTTGTGCAACGAGTTTGTGGCTTTACAATTTTAAGACAAAACATGTACTTCTATCAGCCAGATGAGGCTGAACCTTTTTCTCCTTTGATTCCATAAATGGTGGTTCTAACTTGGAAATGGGTGGCACTCAACTCACAACTATTGTCTTCATTTCCTTTAAAGAGGGACACATAGCATGTAAATTTCTGGTGTGCTATAAAGAGATTTCAGCAAGTTTCTACTAAAATACTTCACCCAAAACACCTATCTCTCCTCTCCTCAGAAAATTTCCTACAACAGTCTGTGACGAAATAAACCCTGGGTCACATGGACCTATGTTCCCAAAGATAACACACAAGAGGTGTCTCTGGGAATGCAGCCTTGGAGAAACCAAGAATACAGATACCGATGCCCCTTATAAACAGGTCAGAACTTTCAAATAATTCAATGGAAAACAAAAATTGGAGTTTTCTTGTTGAAATCAGTAGGACCTGCCTGAAGTTCAATTTACATAAGCACAGTGACAAAGCAATACTGTATTTTTTTCATTTTTTTGTAGTTCATAATAATTTACTTTGAAGGATTATTTCAGATTAATAATTTGCACAACTGAGGTTTCTTCTAAATAACTGAAAACGTATATATAGATTACCAAAGGAGACAACTTTTCTGCTAGCTGCGTTGGATTTTTCTTCCACAATTAAAGTGGAACTAACTCCGGTAATGTTCCCTTTTAAAATACAGTTACTTTCAACTCTTATTAATACACTATAACTTTGGAAAAACAATGAGTCTTGAATCCTGATTTTCTTTAATTTTTTGGTTAAAACTTTTCACTCTTGTTAGTGTAAAATTATCAGGAAAGCCTTCTAGGTGTGTTTTTAGGGCAGTAGGGGTGGAATGTAACTCTAAAATGGAAGTAATTTTTTTTCTTTCTCTGACTTTTAAAATTTTGTGACGCTCTTAACACTAGATATTTTCTTGGAGAACTGAAAACCTAATACAAGTCCCTTCTCCCAATGGAAGGAGGACATTGAAACTCTGCTCCGAGCAGCAGTCCTGGGGGAAAAAAAATATTGCTCCTCTTGTCTGTGATATACGGTACAAGGGTTGGCCCTGGTTTGGTCCACCTGCCAGCGGAGTTTAAAGTTTCCGAGGCTCGGAGGAACACAATGACTCGGATCCAACAGCCTTCGCGGGAGGAAGGACATTTCTGCTGCATCGGGGAAGCTGCTCCAGTCCTGCTCACCGGACTACCTTTCTTGATGCGATATTGCCGCGTAAAAAACACGAGCGACCGGCCTCGCCTTTCACGGACCAGAGATTATTTCTGACAATCCAGAATATCCTGAGAGCGGCATATGGCCGGAAAATGAAGCGACCCAGGAGCTTGGTGGCCACATCATTTTTTGGTGTCGCGTGGGGCCCGACCGGCACTCCGCGGCCGGCGCGGGGATGTGACTAGACATTGGTACAACGTGAATTCTTCCCCTAGAAGGCTAACCCGGATTTCGCGCCCCTCTTTTTCCTGCGGTGCAGGCAGACACTTGTTCTACCGCCTCTCCGCCACAGCCAGCCGGTCAACTTTGCAGCGCGGCGGCCCGGATCGCGGCGCGGATCTCGGGGCGGACCCCGCGCCCGCGGCCATGGGGAGGACGGGGCGCGCCGTCCGCGGGGGCTAGAGCCCGGGCGCCGGGAGGGGCGGCGACCTCGCGCTGCCGCGCGCCCTCCGCTCCTAGCGCCACCGTCCCCGTTCCCGGGGAGTCATGGAAGACGGCCCGCTGCCGGACCTCAGAGACATCGAGCTGAAGCTGGGGCGCAAGGTGCCCGAGAGCTTGGCGCGCTCGCTGCGCGGGGAGGAGCCGGCGCCCCGGGCGAGGGACCGGGACCCCGGCGGGGGGCGCGGCGGCGGCAGCCTCCCCCCGTCCCTGCCGCCCTCCCCCTCGTGCTCCCCCGCCGCCGGCTCCCCGCGACGCGGCCGCGCCAGCGCCCTGGAGAGGCTGGACGCCAAGCTGCACCTCCTCAGGCGCGAGATGGTGAGTAGGGCGTCCTCGCGCCGGCCGGGCCGGGCGGCCAGGGGGCGACCTGGTGCCTGCGCCCGCGGAGCCGCGCTGCGCGCGTGGGAAAGGTCGGCGAGGAAGCGCGCGAGGGCGCGCGCCCGGCGTGGCGCGGTCACGGTTTGCGGGGGCTGCGGGGTGGGCTCCACTCCGGTGCTTAGCTCAGCGCCCGCTCCCGGCGACGGCTCTGCTTGGCCACCAGCCGCAGCCTCCAGGGCACCGGAGGCCTGCTGCGCGCCCGGCCCCCTTCCGATGGGTTCAGACGGTGGCTCGGGGCAAGGCCGGAGCGGCTCGCCGAGAGGGGGCGCGGCGGGGTCCGGGCGACCTGCGGGCTCCCTCTTCCGCCAGCCCGGCTCCACCTTCCACTCCAGCCCCTTGATGCCGCAGCTGCGGCGCTTCCAAGGCCACTGTGAGGCTGATTCCCCACAGCTGGTTCTGAAAACAATGGCCCACTCGTCCTTGATGTGCTTGGGAGGAGCTTGTTTCCCTGTTCTGATCCTTGAGAGCAGGTGATCACCTCCAGCCTTTCTCCCTCAGTCCTCCGGGCACAATTGTTTTCCCTGCTGTTTGCATATGTTAGCCTAAGAATGGGCCAGTGAGGCCAGTGAGAGGTCGTAGGGGACTTGTTATTCCGGATGTTCTTTAACTTATTTACTTTCCTTGAGTTCTAGGGCAAGTCACTTTTCCTCTAGAGACCTCAAGTTATTTTTGCAGCAATGAGTGGATTGAAGGAAATACTCTCTTCCTAAATCTTTTGAAGAAAATTACCACACATGAACAGCATTTCCTACCAGCTTGAACAGGAGGAAGGTTTCGATATTTGAGCACCTAGGAGGTGTTTAGAAGAATTTCCCACACACATTTCCTAGGTGGGGGGCGGGGAGAAGGGGAGACGATATTTACAATGAAAAGAAATTTCTCTAGCTTCTTTCTTTCTGTAGCTGAAAACTGCAGGAATGAAGAAATTCCAAGTATAAAATAATCTTGGCAAGGATATTAGTACAAAAAAAATCTGTTTTCAGAGGTCATGTCCTGCCTTAGAACACTAAAATAACACTAAAACATTCTCATTTAGATCTTTAAGTCTCACCTACCTAAGGACTTAGTTTTTATATCACAAGTATCTATATTCTTCCTATGGGGATATTAGATATTGGAAATTAATATAATGTATTTTCATACACTATATGTGCTATAAATTTTATGACTTTGTATTTCACTGTGTACACATACACAAGCTCATACATATAGTCATTCTATACACAAGCCATTCTATATATATTTATTAAACACTATATTCTGGCAACTAATGGGTGCTGTAAAACAAACTGAAAAAGTCAAGGAACTTGTCCAATTAGGGCTGTCCAATCTGTTGCACTCATTTGCCAGTTAGTGAGAAGAATGCTTTAGGGTAAAGAATTTTTTTTTTAAATTTTCAACTGAAGATATCTTATAGCACCTATTTTTCACAATGAAAATTACAACTGATAAAAGTTAGGTTCCCCAAAACAGCCTTACTATATATTCTGGTCATGATGTTTAGTATTTTATAAAAAGCAGTAACCAATCGCAGACTATTCAGTGTGTTTTCGTGGTGACACCTCATTTCCTAAGGATACAATTTGTGCCAGGACAGATGTTTTTCTGTCAAGCATTACTCTCTTATAAAGGTCTCCATTATGTTAACATTGGCTATGGGAGTTTAGAAGGAAGGGATTGAATGTAAGTATATTGCTTTGCCAAGAAGACCATTTCTCCCCGTTTTACATAACTCTGTGGGCGCTCAAAATCTCAGCTTCAGCACAATTGCAAAGCAACAGATTTGTTTTTACGTGGAGTTGGCAGTTTTGTTATAAACACTGAGCAATGCAGGTGTGCATCTTCGTGCCTCCTCCAAGCATCCCCATGTAAGGAATTTAGGAAGCTAGGGTTGCTCTAGTGCCTCTGAATCATGGCTGCCTTGTGCTTTTCGGTCCTAAACCATGAGCCCATTATGCACCCTATTTTGCGTTCTTTGCAGATTTTTCTTTAGAATGGTCTGTAACCAGCGGGCTCTGGGCCTGTCTTTGGACTCCTTCCTCAGGAAGACCTTAGCTAAGGACAAGGCTTTCTAGGACAGCAAGGAAGAGAGCCTCACTTATTTTCTTTTTAGGCTAATTGGTGGGAACCAATACACAGCACCGTACATTTGAAGGGAGGTAGTCTCAACTCTTAAGTTTCTTAAGCACACATCATTTCATCTTTGTCCCCATCTTTTTTATGCTTTCATGAGTGTTTTCCCAACTTTCACCTCTAATTGTTGGAACCACTGCTCTTAAAGTTCTATGAGATAAGTTGTAAAGTAGGCAGGATGAAAAAAAATTAAGAGTGATGAGAAAATGCTGTGGCCTCTAACTTCTTAATGCTGAAAACCTCGTGGCAACTGACATAGCACCATATGTGGGAGGAAAAATTGTAAGGGAAAGAAAATTTACAGATGTATATTTGATACAACAGATAAATTCAAGGAAATTTTCAGGATGCCTTGGAATGGAATATGTGGAATATTTTTGATTTTGAATCTAGAGAGAAGTCACTTAGACAATACCATGAACAGAGAGATACACATGAGGAATTTACTGTGAAATCGGAAGTAGGCTTTGGGCCTGTACAGTCTGTCCAAGAATATTTGTTCACTACTGTTTAGTTCGCAGAATATTTTAATGTCTGTTGTAACATTGCGACCTAAGATTAAGCTAGATAAAAGTAAGCTGTTTTTAATCTACATTTTTCAAATGAAATCATTGTGACTTAGGAATTGGTTAAGAAAGCAAGCCAAGGTCACAGCAGATTGGTTAGATATTCCCTTACCCTGTTGTGGTGAGGGAGCCACATGAAAAGCCCTCAAAATGTGTGACAGGAACTGTTATAGATATGAATTTATTCAATAGTCAAAAAATAGCTGAGTTCCCACCAAATGTCAAGCCTGACCTTGAGGATGTAGAGCAACATGCAACTTTAAGGTTTATCTTCAGAAGCCTGGTGTTTAAATTTTTCATTCTACTGTATATGCAAAGACTTGCTTTGAAAATTTTTTTTCTTAAGAATGGACTTTTAGTATTGATTATTAAATACTTCTCTAAATTTTGAAGCATCTTATCATACCCAAAATTTTTTCCAATAAGTGTAAATAATTTCTATCAAAACCCATCTCAGCATTTAGTAATACGTTTTACATTGTATATTCTTTTATAAGATGTTCAGAAGATTTTAGCATTATTTCAGTGTGAGTATATCCCATTTTACTTTGGGAGTGAACATTATTTTCAGCAGGTTAATCTGGAAGAAGTTTGAAATGTATAACATTATGACAGCCATCAATGGGGAGATGAAATTAGAAGGTGCTTCAATGTGCCACCCTAAATTTGCCTTCCTAGATAATTACCATTCAGAAAACCAAAGTGTAGTGCGGAATGGAAAATGCACTCCTCACTGATGCCATGTTCCAAATTCCAGTCAGTTCTACGTTATATAAAGGTGATTTACCCATCTTTAGTTAGTGCAGAGCCATTATGAACATTGGTTCGAAAATACTGTGTCCAGGTTTCTGTAGTTTTGGCAGTGCAGCAGCTATATAATTGTGAAACATAATAAATCTCAAGCTAGTTACTTATCTTCTATTATAGTAGGCAGATATCTCACCTGATTGCTTATCTCTATTTTAATAAGGCATTATAAGCAACATCAAGAACTAAATTCACAAGTTCACATATACACACAGCACCTGAGCAAATAATGGAACATAAATACAGATAATAATTAATAATATATTTATACTTGATTTTATTGAGATTTTCTCTTGATCTTTTCCATGTTTTTTCCCATTTTAGATGCCTTGCTTTCTTTTTGCAATGAAAAAGCAAATAGAAGTCATTTAAATTACATAAAAGATTACTCACTAAATTAACTTAATAGTTTCTTTGGGCTTGCTTCAAAGTAGATGAGGAGATTTTTATCATTTAGATATCCTTAGGTAGGAGCTGAAAGAGGAAGGCTTTTTCCTTGATGAATTCCCAAGATAACTGAAAAGATAAAATGGGAATAGAATTTGGCCAGAGAAAGAACACAAACCGCACATCTCAGCAGGTGCCTGATGGCACAGCTGAGATCAGATAGAAGCTCTGAGACAAACAGAAATAGCTGATGAGATGACTCCAGGAAGTGTGCCTTGTGAAAGGAATTAAAAGTGCTGGTAATTATGCGAATTAAGGATTTAATATTGGGGTAAAGACATCAAGGGAATGAGGGAATTGATTTCCTAACAGTGGCTTCCTTGTCATTTTCCGATGGAATGTTGATACACTTAATCTAATAAATAAATCTTGTTGGTACATATTTTCTTAATCAGTGGCTCGCAGATTGGCAATAAAGCAAAGGCTGTAATGACACTTTGGTAGAAAGTCACTCACAGGCATAATTTAAAGAATTTACACATCATTTGAAAATAATGACATATCCCAAAATGATGAACCCCGCCTTGTGTCTAGAAATTTGTGTTGGAATGATTTTTGACAGAAAAGAATTATCTATTAAGTTTATACAAACAAAGCCATACCGTCAGATTAAGAGAGATTGCTACACATTATATGGAAATTTTTAAACTGATGAGGTTCATTTCTATGATAACATCAAAATGTATGTTTTTACCTTCCATTGCAATGATGGGCTATGCTCTAGTGATGAGTTACAAGAGACTGTTTCACATATTAAGATTTAAATTATTTAAAGACAGTACTTCTGGAACTGGACTTCATGGTGGAAATCTGAGGTTTTGACTACTTTTTTTTCAAAGCTGTACATTTGCTACTCAAATGATGACCCTCTGTTTTGGTGGAATGTTCATATCCTTGGGAGCCAGTCATGCTGGAGATTCAGGCGAATCTAGAACAGGTCTGCTCTTTTTGTAGAATTTCAAAGCATTAAACATGCTAAACTGTGTACAAATTTACCATAAATGTTCCCAGCAAGAAAAATTACTAAATGCAATCCCTGAGCTCAGGATTTGATTGGATATATCCAAAAGCTACCTGATTCCCAGTCATAATACCCTGTCCCATTTGCCATTCAGTAAGATCCCATAACCTTATCCTCCCACTGCACTAGAGCTATTGGCAAAGGACCTCTAGTCCTGAGCAGATCAAGGGTCAGAGCTCAACAGCGGAGCTCATTCGTGTTCATGACTCAAGCATTTCAAGAGGTTTCCATTTGAGCTCCTGGAGACACTGTCTAGTTAAGATTTGGACCTTAGGTAACTCATTAGAAATAAGAAATTTACATCCTCACCCCATCTTTTACTCATTTGACCGGCATTTTCAAATTACTGTTCTTTTAACAAGAACTTGATTATTCCTTTTTTTCCTGAAATATTAGTTACCCGGCATTCTGTTTTGCCTTTGCAGATGCTTGGTTCACATATGCCAGTCCAGGCCTGGAAGCTTAGTTTGGTTGATTAAGAGTACTTGCCTGACAAGTGCAGGTCCCTAGGTTTGATTCCCTAGCACTACATTGGCTTGATGTGGTGGCACGCTACCACCTGTAGAAAATAGATGATTAAATAGAAAATAAAGGCCTGCACCACTGGATCTGGAAAAAAGGGGGAAAAACAATAAAAAATTTAAAAAGATCTGAAGTGTGCACAATGTAAATTGCGTTCATTGAATTTACAGGGGGGAAAACCTATGTTTTCAGATGTGCATTTTAAAAGTCTTTGACCTCAAAGTAAAACTTTGAATAATTCTTTTGTTATCAAAGAGACCCAATTTTGTGCTGGGCATAATGAGGCATAATGAAAAAAGGTAGATGTTTCCATTTTTAAAAAATGTGTTGCTGTGGAAGATGCACTGCCCTAGAGGCTCTCGCTTTCTCTTCTACACACTTACTCCGTTATTCTCGCCACTTTCCAAAGTGGTTCTGGAAACCTTTCTTATGTTACCCCTTATTTTATGTTCATCTTAAAGAAACTATGGCATTAGATGTAAAGTGACTGACAACATCAATAAAAGTGGAGAATGCATGATTCTTCGACATTGATGCAAACAAGAACCACTGTGAGCCAGCCTGTATATTGGATCTAAGTTGCTCCCAAATCATACCACATCCTTAGAACATGCTAATGTGCCCCTTTATTGAGAATGAGGATTTTTATAGTAGTTTCATCACACATTTACAAAGTAGATGCTTTTGAGTATTCTTTTATAAATATTTTGTTTTCTTCCCTAAAATTTGAGTGTATTCTCATTGTAAAATTTCCAAAAAAATAAAGATATATTTGATAAAGGGAAAAACAAAATTCCCCCAAACTGAAAGCTGTCCCTCCAAACTTGATTTATACCCTAATGAAAACTGCTGGACTAGCTAGGTGTGAATCTTCCTGTCTTCTCCCATGGCTTTGCTTCTGTATAATTACACAGGCACATATACATTTATACAATATGGGCATGTTGGGATTTAATTTTTCCCACTTGACATAAATAATTTATTTTATTATGTAGCATGATTGGATGATTCAGATAAGCCACATCCATTTTAAACAATAAAATTTTTGCTATGTTAATACCGACTTGGATAAACTCATAGCAAGGTTTTGGCAGGAACATCTCAAAAGATGAGATCTGTTGCAAAGTGCTGAAAGCCAGTGAGGCCTATTTTGTGACATGGCCCCAGGAGTTTTGGAAAAAGGCCTTTAACTGAACTTGTCTATTGACTTTTTTGAGAACAAAACTGAGAAGGAATTTGGTTCCTCAAGATTGTAAGGTTCAACTTTGGAAACTGTTGCTTTGAAAGAACCACCTGACATTCCCTTGCAAAGAATTTAATAAGTTTCTACTTTTCATTAATGCAAAGTTAACTTGTGTTTGCGTTTTCATTTAATAAAACTTGAATTATCTTAAAATGATTATCCCTGCTAAAACATGCAAACAATACAAAAAGATCTAACATGGGGAATAAAAGTTTCTTTCATGCTATGGTTTGAATCTGGAGTGTGACCCAAAAGCCTTGTACATTTGGATACAGAGGGAACTGTGAAACTCTTGGTTATTAGGAGATAGGGTCTGGCTGGAAGGGACAGGAACTTGGGATTTGACCTTGAAAGACTGTGTCAGTTGTTGAGACTGGAGGAAGCCTTTGGCAGAGCTTTCAGGTGTTACTGATCTGTGTACCAGAAGTGAGAGTGGGGTGCCCGCCCTGGACCTGGGGCCAACTAGCAGCTTGAACTAAGTAAAGGAAGGAAGAAGAAACATTGTCACAGCTTCTTTAGTGGGGGAGCTCTAGCCCGCCTTGAGTCTCCAAACTGAACTTGGCTCCTGCTTCACTTAGCTTCTGTCTGCGATGCAGGGAGCTCCAGCTTCTGTGGGTAACTTCCATAGTTGCCAGCAGACTCTGAATGGACTATGTGAGACTGTCTGAAACTGTGAGCTAAATAAATCGTTCCTCTCTTAAATTAGGAATATCAGGGATTCTGTCCCAGCAATAAGTAAGAAAGACCCTACAACACTAGGAATAACAAGTGTACTAATAAGTATATATATATATATATATATATATATATATATATATATATATATATATAATTGCTGTAATGATACATATGTATGCATATGTGTGTGTGTGTGTGTGTGTGTGTGTGTATTTTTTCAGTAATGAAGTTTGAACCCAGGGCCTTTGCCCTGAACCACAACCTCACCCCCCACCCCTTTTTATTATTATAAAAAGGGTTTTAATACACTGCCATGTTGGGCTCAAATTTGTACTCCCCCTGCCTCAGCCTTCCAGAGTTCTAGGGTTAGGATGATAGCCCTGAGCCACCACACCAGTATAGTCTTCATGTTGAGACTCGTAGAAGCTCGTGTTGTGACTTTTTTCTAAGTTCAACAATGTTCTCCGCTGCTGCTTTTATTTTTATTATATATTACATTCATGCACTTTGCTTCAAATTTAGAGTTGTGTCTTTAGATAGATTATTGCCAAACAACAAAAGAAAAACAGCATTCAGAATCACCATGTTTTTATAATAAACTTTGTAGTTGATGTGACAGAGCCAAAAAAAAAAAAGGAAAAGAGCATCACAAAAATGTTGGGGAAACTTTATAGATCGTTTAGACTAATCCGCCACTGACGTCATAGCTGGTGATTGTCCTTTGTCTGAATGTCTTTAGTGAGAGGAATCTGTGCATATGAAATAAATAGTGTAGCAGTTAAATTTATGTTATAAAGATTATTTGTGAAATAGATAAACATTATGGATATACATGTATCGGATTAAATACTGGAAGAAAATAGCTTATAATGTTAATAGTGATTGGTGGGGTTATGGGTAATATTGTCTTCTTGTTGAGCTCTTTCATTATGCCCAGTTTCTCTGACCTAAGTGTATATTATATTCTGGTAACAGAAACTACATTGATAGATGGATAGAATTTTTAAAGAATAAAAGAGTGTGGGCTTAGGAATAAAGCAGAACCGAATCCAAGGAGTCAACAGCCTTGCCATTGCTATCAACTGCTTGCCTTTGAGTATATAATTTTTAAATGAGATTGATGTATACAAAGTAGGAGGATTCTCTTTGTTAAATGGTAAAAAAATCACTAAGAATCTGTGGTTTTGCCTTTCTCACCTTATTAGTGACTGAGCTCTTTGATTCTTTTGAAGGAGACAAGAATATTTTTCCTGTTTTCCCCATCTTTTTATTCTATCTCATAGAAATGAGTGTGGCAAAATGTAAAGTCACTTGTTTGCCTACACATACTCATCTGAGTCACTAAGTCTGGTCTCGAGTATCTTTGCACAGACACAGTGCCTGGAATGATTAAGTGCCCAAATAAGAGTTGGCCACTTCAACCCTGGAGCATTCTCTCTGTAGCGTTACGGTGAGCTAATAACAACTGGAGACCTCAGAATTCTAGTCCCAGTGGCCAAAGCTACACATGGATAGGTCAGCCATAAGAAGGGACTAGAGTGCAGTAGACAGTTATTCTCAAGTACTTACGAAACCTTCTACTGTTAGTTCTTAGGAGCTTATGAGAACCTTATGATTCCTGTTAGTAATAATTGAGCAAAAATAATTAGGACTCAGGTAAATGTTTATATAGGTTTTTAGATAGAAAGTTTATCCTTGCCAAGATCAGAGAAGGATTAGAGATCAACCACAAAGCCCTTTTCTAGGATTGTGTTGGCATCCTGGCCAAGAATCTGAAATTATACCTTAGTCTTCTACAATTTTAAAATGTGATGATAAATTTGTTTTGCAAATAAATAAATAAAGTATAAGGAGCCACAATGCATAACTTAACTTTAACATTGAAGTCAGTGATTTTAGTCACACTACATAAAACTTAACGAGCTATTGGCAGACTAAATGCTATACATTGACAAAAATCTGTCTGCAGTTAGAATGTGTTATTGTTTAAAAGTTATTTATAAGTCTCTGGAGCTAAAGATTTCCACAGAGTAGAAGTCAGACAGCATTCTATGTGTATGACTTCATTTAACACTTTCCTATTGTGTCAAATTTTAGTTCTGTTTTCCACCTTGATTAGCAGTGTTGCTCACTGTCCTTTTCTCCCACAGTATAATCACCTTGAAGGCTGAAGCTGTGACCAGTCTGGCATTTAGTAATGCCTGGCCATTTGCTCAGGGAATAAGTATTTGTATAATATGTGAAATGAAGTACACCTCAATCCTGCTTGTTCCAGGAGCACACTAACACCATGTCCCTTTTCTTTTTTTGGAGTGGAACCAAGAACACAAGGCCTCCTTTCCCTCCCACCAGCCGAGCCCAGTCACGTGGAGCTTGGGTTTCTGGTTGGAGAAGGACCCACACATCTTGTATGTTACTGTGATGACTGACTTAAAATAACTATCTTGCCTGCTTCAAGATACGGCAGAGAGATTATTTTTTTTCTTGGATTTAGGACCTACTGTGTCGTATCCTCAGATAGTGCAGATCTTAGGAATCTTTTAACCCTGGGGTGTTGGCAGAATGTAGAAATGAAAGGGTAACTCTTTTTGTTCTTCATCTACAAGTGCATAAAGAATATGCACTTTTAGGTATTGTTGTTTTGTTTGAATATTTTGAAATGAGACTCAGGTATCAGATAAGAATTTCAAAGAAAAAAGAACAATATTTATAATATTGTATACTATGTATAGATATAGGTAGGGTGTTGAATATATATTTTATATGAAAATCATCACTTAATTTGGCAGCACAATTAACACCAAGGTAGCACTGCAGCATGGCTATGCTTGGCAAGGCCCTCAGTGTGGAATGGACAGTTAATGGGGACAATGTCACCTGAACGTGTTGTGTCAGGGTTGTTTGAAGCAGTTAGCAAGCATTTTAGTGAGTGTCGCGGAAGTGACCAGAGAGAAAGGTAAGCTGAATGGATAAGAATGTGAAGGACTGGATTTCTTGAATTATTATGATAGGATTCTAAAATTGGTAGGTGTTTAAGGACTCAACTCATTTTTTTGTTTTAATTTAAAATTAGATTAGAAAGATTAAAGGTAGCTACCAAATATTCTAGTGTGGTACCTAAACCAGCAGCTGGAAGCGTTTCCTTCTGTGTTTTTCTTATACCTACATGAGCTTTTCAAACTCTCACATTCCCAGAGGTATTAGTCTCAGCACCTCCCAGGAAGCTCCACCCATGACATTTTGCTGC
Organism: Ctenodactylus gundi; assembly: GCA_004027205.1. Taxonomy (NCBI): domain Eukaryota; kingdom Metazoa; phylum Chordata; class Mammalia; order Rodentia; family Ctenodactylidae; genus Ctenodactylus; species Ctenodactylus gundi. The sequence goes on along the minus strand of PVKB01004166.1, from coordinate 99,408 downwards.
GTTTAATCTCAACATATGAGAGATTCTAAATACAAGGCAGATTTTGAAAATTATTTTGAAACTTTAGTCTTTATGCAGAAGTTGGAAAAATAGGATCACAAAATCACTATACACTCCTCCCCTAGGTTCCTCTGATGACAGCTTACATCCGCGTTTCTCATTCTTTCTCTCCTCCCTGTCTCATTTTGCATAATTTCTGTACATACGTACTTTTTCTTAAACCATCTTCAGCTTAAGAATTGCAGACATGGTATCACGTCACCTTTAAATATGTCGCTAGGAACCCCCCACCCCCATTGCTAAATAAAGAAGTGTTGCGAGGCATAAGTGTTTTCTTTTCCCCTTCCTGTGTACATTATTACAAAATAAATGACACAATGACTTACATCACTTTTTCCTCCTGAGTTCAGACTTGTCCTAAGAATTCTTTCCAACAGAGCACTGCCAGTGGTCACCTCATGGAAACTATCTGGGGCCAGCATCCAGTGAGGTAATCAAAGTCTCTACCTGAAGCACAGTGAAGGCAATTAGAAGAACATGCCCTCGATTCTCACCTTCTTGGCTTAACGTCAGAAATTTCATGTTCTTACAAAGTCATCTTTTCACCTAGAGCTTCTGATCCATATAAAAATACAGAATGCTAACAGGAATATTTCGTTTCCTATGTAGAATTTAGTAAAAATAATTTAATGATTAAATAAAGTACACAGTGCTGCCTTATAATATTTCAGCAAGGCAGTTTTCTCAAGTGGGGAAGAAGGTCCAGGAAAGACCAAGAAAATAAATAATTTATTAATGTTTTGCCTCAAAAAGATTTCTCCTGTGAATCATTAATTTACATTATGAATTTTTGCATGGTTTGCAAAGCATATATATATATTTTTATCTTCTTTCCTCATTCCTGAAGTTATATAAATTCCTAGTTAGATAATAAGCATATTTGCACGATATATTTCAATTTGTCTGTGGTACATATTTGCTAGACTGTGGTATTAGTCCAATACAAGTGATTATTACTAATAGCCCTTTACCTGATGCTATAGTTGGTTGGCCAAGAGAATAATGAGCCGGGCTATACTATCACTACACTGGGAGCTCTAATTCATTAAATTTATTTTTAGAAGTTCAAACAAACTCCTTGGAGAGATTATGTTTAACAATAAAATCTATATGTTAAATTCATACTTGAAAACCACTTATTTTCTTTAATCTGGCTATAATTAATATGTACCAAAAATATGGCCTGATAGAACTGAAAAATAAAATAGAATTTTTATTTTACATTTTTTCTTCTTAATTTAGAATTTATTATATTATTTTAGAAATTTGCTTCTATGTATGCTTTGTGATACAGTCAGTAATTGTCCTAATTAGTCCTTACTTGGAAATTTATAAAAATTAGCATTCAACAGCTGGGATAAGTATTTTCATAATATAGCAGGAAAAGCAAGAAATTTACAGTCTTTTGTATATATGTTTTTTATCAGTGGGAAAAAATAAACTAGGCTATAAAACGAACTATTTTGGAAGGCACTGTACCTATGTTCATCTATCTAGATTACATGTTATCTTAACAGAAATAAGACTTAAAGGACTTAAAAGTGGTTGTAAACTTCCCTCTCTCCATCTCACTCCTTTCTCTCCAATTATCATCCTTCAGTAGCCAAGGAAATTACAAAATGACCACATGTCTACCAGTGGGCACGCAGCAGGGTAATCTGATACTAAAGGGAAATGAAATCTGGATTCTCAACCACAATGCTTAATACATGACAAAAACATTTTCTTAGATTCCTGTATTGATGTGATTTATGTTATCACTCAGTCAAATTGACTGTTGTCAATGTATCTATTTGTTACCAATGACCTTGACCTGTAGAGTTAGGCTGATGTATAACCTGTACTTGTTGCTAGACAATTTTTGGATTCAGTTGATGACTCCTTGGTAGTATATTTTAATGGTTGCTATAATTTACATGTATAAGTGGTACAGGAGACTGATTTATTAGAAAGTAAGAAAAAATATTCAGGGAAGAAATTGATTATTTCAGTAGGTAAAATCCTGAAGATGAAATCTCACTTGGATTCATAAGATCAGGCACTTTTTGAAGATCTTAATTTTGTGAAGTATCATATTACAAACACAGTGAAAAACTTGTTTATATGGTATTCTTTCTCATCGCAGTGCAAAGAAATCTCTTTGGTGAACAATAGCTTTACTTAGGACCAGACATGAAAAATTAATGTGCTTTGAGGGGTGGCACTAGCACAACATGGGACAACTAAATATCTGAATTTTTTAATAAATACAATAAGCTTAGAATACGGTTGTTAGAAGTCAATGAATAAATAAGAAAATTGAGTCCCATAATGGTTGTAACTTCTAGACTTACATCCACTTAAATTGCTATAGCACAACCATCGTACTATATTGACATTGATCATAAGTGGGTTGAAATTATTTTTGTTACAGCACTCTTTTTCATAACCACTAGCCATTAATTAAATCTCCCAGCAGAATACCATATGCTCACACTGCTGGAAATGGACATACAAAAATTAACTGATTTCACCATTGATAAAGATTAGGCCAGCTTTCTCATTTCCTAAGCTGACCGTTCCAAGCATTGTGAAATAGCCAATACAAATAGAGGAAAAGTATTTCCATTTACAATTTCATTCTAAAAGTCCAAACCCCATTCCTGGGAATGCTCAGTAATTTCCCAACTTTGAGTGTTCACTCATTTTTTGTTTGCATTCAGTCTTAAAACAATTCAATTCTATTTGGACTCTACCCAAATTTTAGGGAGGAATGTACTTTTATTTTACTTTTTAATTGAGGTGATTTGTGTCAATAAGACCAAATCGCTCTAGAAAATCTTACTCTACAGGAAAAGTTGTAGAGTGTCTTTTTGTAAACACAGTTTGGAGCTGTTCAAGTGTGTTGACTCTTGTGAGAACAAATAAAATGAGTTAAGCGTATGCTGAGAATGTAAGATTGACTCAAACACTTGGAAAGGAGTTGAAGGAATCTATTTGCCATGTCTCTGAACTTGCACATGAAATTGATTTTGCTCCAGTCAAATATCTTATTTTTTTTCCCATTAAACACTGCTGATGCAAGTCTATAGGAAATATAAATATTTCCAAATCTTCACTTCTTGGTGTGCCATAGAGACAGATGGAAACTCTCAGCTACATACCATTTAACTATGTAAATATCTATCCTGGATAATGTTTCTCTGCTTTTACAATGTTTTCTGAAATCAGAATCAAGTGACTACAACATAAATTTTAAATATCAGCAGTATCCCACTCTTTGTGATAAGTCCCAGGAGGAGTATAAGGTTGGAGACATGGATTTCAGTTTACTTGTAAGTGGATCTGGTAAAGCAATGCACAGAGTTGCTACTAAAACAATTCGACTTTCATGAAATTGAAAATTCCATTCTAATCGCAAAAGTCCAGTGATCTGTCATTAAATGTAATTTTGCTAAGAAGTATTTCATAGCCATGTATGTAATGCTGCATCCAGAACCTGGTTGTTTGCATCCTTTTTTTTTTTAACACAACTGAGCCCCTCTTAGCTCCTCAGCCTCGCTTCAAAACATGTGCGGTGTTGTTCCTTTTGCCTGGTCTTCCTTAGCCTCCCATATCTTCCACACTTCATGTACTGACAGTTAACTCTAACTTGGTATCGGTCAGGTCAAACCACCGATTTCATTTGATTTTGCTTTATTTTTTGTTTTGACTCTACTTTTCATATCCACCAGTAGAGTACAAGATATTTTTATCTTTGGAACTTCACAGGATGTAAAAATTCAGTACAATGAACTTGTAGTCCAAGAATGGATTAGTTTCCTAGATTAGCTCTTTGAGGAAGTGGTTCGAGAGAAAGGGAACACTAGAAGTGATTAGATAGAAAGGTAGTTCGCTCACATAGCTTGAACAACCAATGCTGGGGATAGAGATAACCATGGAAGCCTTCAGAATGATTGAGATGGGCAGGCGAGTTGTGTTGGGATGAATGAAAAGAAGATTAAAAAGGTATAATAATCCTGCCTAATAGGGAATAATGATTTCCAAACTATGAAGTTGTAGTGCAGTTTCATGGTTAATAAGAACCAATGGTAGTCGTTATTTTAGGAAAGTTATATTAAGAAAAGTGAGTTAGGGTTTTACATCTTTTGCTCCCTGCAACTCTCTTCTTGAGGACCACATGATTTCCATGTGTTTTATATCATAGAATTTTTAAAGGATGTTGCACTTTTGACTTAGTTATATGCAAGAAAACATTGTTGATTCTTTGGAATGAAAATATGCAATAAAGTAAAAAATGACAAAAATTTTTGGAACAGGAATAGAGAGTATGAGCATTAAACTTGTATAAGGCATAAATATTTCAGAGAAAAATATTTATTTCCTTCCTCTCAGATCTATTTCCACTATTAAGTGAATTTTATGATTTCACAATATGAGCTCAACAAATTAAAGTTGCCTTTATTAATATGTTGAAGTTTTCTAAGCAGAACACATTAAATATTTTAATTATCCAAGTGACATTTATCCAAGATTTTCTGTTTAGAAAACTCTATAAATGTAGAATTATTTGATTTATTTTGTAATTAACTTTTTCTGATTACAATATAGCATATATGGAAAGGGAGGAGCAAAAACCATGATCACTTTGCCCTGAGGCCATTAATACTAACATTTTGATTTGATCCAAGTGTTTTTCTTCTGTGATTTTTTTTGGGGCATTGTTGATGTAATGATTTGTAACATGTTTTACTTTAAGCAGAGCATGCTTGTCTGGTTGACCTTGGATTCTAAGCTTTTTTTCTAGATGATTTTCTTAGTTTATATATTGTCTGAGAAATAGTCTATCCTGTATGCATTTTCCTACTATTGGATATGTTGCTAATTTCTTATATTTTGCTGTGAAGGAGATCTTTTCTATATTTAAGTTTATTTTCATGGTAATTCCTAGGCTGAGGAGTGAATGCCATTTCTTTTTCAACACTTTTCTAATTTATGTCTTATTTTTTGTCAGACTTAAATATTTTAGCAGTTTAAAAAAGAAACAGTACATCAATTTTGTGTGTCTGAGTTCTTGCATTCTGTTAAGTGGGTAGATGAAGCAGCTGGGCTTCCGAGCCAGGTAAATTTAACCTGAGTCCCAACCTCTCTGTTTTCTAGAGTGTGACTTTCTTCAAGTTGCAAATTGAAGGTAATATTTTCCACTTTTCAGAGTTTTTATTAACACTAGGCAGAAGAAAATATCAAATGATTTATCCTCATGTCTGGCATGAAAGTCATTAAAGGGCTAGCTGGTGTTTTTGTTATTGCTCCTGTTATTGTTGAATTACTATAGTCAACATAAAAGTCAATTTGTTTATGGTCAGTATGAAAGTCAAGTTAGTTGAACATTTCTCCATGAAATTACAGACAAAAACAGTGAGAAAAAAATAAAAATAGCCATTAATCAATAACAAAAACCTTCATTACATCCAAAATGCATCACTTCTACCAGAGGTGTTTGTGTTTATGTCACCAACCAGAGGGCTTTACTAATGGGATATAGACTTATTTTCCATGATTGGATACACAGCTGCTCCTCACCGTCCTTCCGGAGGCGTGGAATCTGACTGTGGCAACACCTCTGCAAAGTGCTGTTGCCATTGTTGATAAATGGCAATGGGAGACACATATTCTGAAAACTTTATAAAAGCAACATGCACAAAATGTTAGGAAGATGAATGCCAGGTTTTACTTGTTTTTTAGAATCAGTGTTAAAATCAGAGGCTAGACACTGGAGAAGAAAAAGCAGGTAGTTTGGTGATTTAAGAGGAGTCTATGTAAAATACAAAGTACATTTTTAAAGCTGCTTTCACCAGGATTTTAATTAGTATAAACATCACCCTAAATTCTAGCCGCAGTTTGTGCAAAAGGTTATTTTGTTGTTGTAACTTTGTCTTCTTTTCTGTGTCATCATAATTCAGGAAAAGCTCTTGGCTTTGTTTTAATGCAGCAATTTCTAGATTAGTTTTACCTTGAAAAAAAAAGGTACATATCTGCTTTACTAGACCAAAATCAAACCAACTCATCAAATCATTATTTTTAAAAAAAAACCTCATAGTCATGAGAAAACATACCATTGGCATAATCCTTGCTAATTATATGGGAGTTCTACCCAGTATATTTCAGCTCTTAAGATACTTTTTATTTTCATTGTTATCTTTGGAATTTGTGTATTATTTTATGCAACCACCTCTAAATGATAAAAGAATGTTCATTTTAAATGAACAACGATTTAGATGCTAGTATAATTGAAGAGCATGCTAAGGAGACTTTGCTGTGTTTTATGGATATTAAGTTTAATTTTTAACATAAACATCACTCTTCCAATTCATAATTAAAGGTCTAAGCAATTATAAAATAAAATTGTAAATGCTTCTTATGTGAAATTTTCAGTGTTACGTTAGGATATGCCATTACACGAACTAGACTAATGAATCTTGGTGATGGAAGTCTGGAACCTGGACACGTCCTAATGAACTCATCTTGTGCCATCTGCTCCGATAATTCTTGCCACCAGCAGCCATGTTCTTGCTAGTGGCATTGTAAGTTCTTTCTTCCAGTTTCTTCACTTCTGTATGAATTTTTCTACCTGGCAACGGACACTGTGACACGAATCATATTAGCAAACTGCAAGTCTCATATTTCAATAGAACTCTTAAAAACTATGGAACAATTAGGACCCAATCAAATCTGGATTGCTTAAATTGCTTTCTTTTCACCTTTTTTGATAAGAAGTGGAAAAAAAGTGAACCGTGTTTTTCCCAGTAGCTCCTTTTAAATGTGGTGACCCATCTGCTGCCATATGCCAGACATCTGCTTTTATCATCCCCATTTGTGGGCCTTATAAACCAGAAGTGATGAATTAAAAATGAATATATGCTAATTTATAGTGTGGAATAGTTATTTGCACATCTTATACTCTGACAGCAATAATTTTCAGATGTGAGAAATATTAGAAGATAAGAATATAAATCAGAGTTTTCTTAGCCTACCTGTTTTGGTCAATGCATAGCTTTTAAGTAATTGTGACATCATCATGCCTCCATCACTTTAACTGTAAAATGTGAGTTGTTCTTGTTTGTAAGTTATTTGTTGAATTTAAATCAAAGTGAATATGATGTCAGAGGTCCTAGAGTAGAATCACGTGTGAATGCTCCTGCGGGTCGGTACTTGTGTAACCCAAGTTGTAGAAGCTCTTCTTTCTTGAAAAAGTCCTGACAAAACATTATATATTGTATACATAGAATAAGATATTATATATTATTTAAATAATATATAATATGTATATTTTACACAATATCACAATAAAATATTCTCAAATTTTAGTATTATGGGCAGTACAATCAGTAAGTGGGTTTAGAGGATTGAGGTGTTAGTCTGATTTCTGACACTAAGTGCCTGATACGATTTGGGGCAAGTCATCAATTTTGAGTTTGCATATATTTTTTAAAACTTCATCATTATATATGGTTTCTTTTCTTACTGGGAATCTGAAATTCCTAAGGATCTCCTAGTCTGTATTTAATTGTGGCATGGAAGTAATGACTTCTGAATTTATGTGCCATTTTTTCAATATATACATGTAATTAGAGCAATATATTATCAATGATATTAGATATTTTCATAGAATTATCTTTTAAAATGAAAATTAAAATTACTTGGGTATTGCAGTATCAATCAAATTTTAATGCTAAAACCAACATATAAATCGTATTTTTTTAAACAAGGGAACAACCAGATTTTTAGCTGAAAGAAAATTTAGCCAGTGTAATTGACTGCTTAATTGTATTAAATTACAACATCTTCAAATGTGGCACACATTTTAAAAGTTTATGCCAGCTTAAATTGTATTGTTTGTATTTAAGCTATGGAATATGATGTTTTGATATGCATAGCGAACTGGTTATTTATCATGCAAAATAACATATACATTAAGCCTTACTTTTATATATTTCATTTTTATGGGGTAAGCCCTTAGATCTGTTCTCTTAATAATCTTCTAGAAAACCATACAATATTATTAACTATAGCCCTTATACCTTAGATTTCTAAACATATTAATCCTGTGTAACTATAATTTTATATGCTTTATCCAACTTTGTCATTTTTAAAACTAAAGGAGCCAGCCAGATTGTATGGAGCTATATGCCTGTGTTGGATCCTGCTGCTCTCCAGACCAGGTTGGCAAGTACACAGTGTGAACCAGCTTTTGGATTCTTGGATTCCTGAACTGAGGTGAACAAAAAGTTAAATAACATGTCTAGCTGAAAGAAATCCAAGAGCTAATGATTGAGAGAGTGGCATTTTAGTTCCAGCTGTTAAAGATCAAAATCATGTGTTTTTCTAGGGTATAAGATTATCTTGAATATCATTTTGCCTCACTGTGTATACAGTTGGAACTTCATGAGAGTTTAGCAAATAATGATAGTAATAATACCCTAATGTCCTGTATGAAAAAGGGAGCAGAAAAACTTTTTACTCCTTAGTTAAATGTAGGTTTTTAAAGGATGTATGTAAATAAACTATCCATAAAGTAGTATAGTCCATGCCTGAGGAATTATCTGTTCAAATAATCTGAATATTTGATATTTTAGATATTTTCAGAATGGAAAAAAGTAGCTTTGTGGTAGTCTTTCTCATCATAGTCAGAATAGACACTGAGATTTTATTTTGATTTTTACTAGGCATAAAATTAATGATGATTCTTTCTTCCTTCCCTCCTTTCTTCCCTCCTTTCTTCCCTCCTTTCTTTCTTTCTTTCTTTCTTTCCTTCCTTCTTTTTCTTTCTTCCTTTCTTTCTTCCTTCCTTCTTTCTTTCTTTTCTTTTTTTTTTTGGATTAATCCCCGGGACTCTGCACTGAATTATATCCCTAGACCACTTTTATTTTTAATTTTGAGACAGTCTCACTAAGTAACCAAGTTTCCCAGGCTGGCCTCAAACTTGAGATTCTCCAAAGTATAAGAGCAACCAAATATAGCTATAGCACTCATAATGATAAGAATTTTTTTAAAAAAATTATCTTTAGTACAAAAATATTTTATAGTGAGTTTCATAACCAGAAAATGTAGTCTTAAAGTTATATTGCAGTTCTCATACTTTTATTCATCCAAGAACATCTAACCAGTCTACAAAGTAAATCTGCATCTCGGAAGTAGCTTAGTATCAGGATATTATCTTAAGTATATTAACTATATTAAGAAACTTGCTCATAAAGATTTGTAAATTAGCAGTTACTTGAAGTGTACCTTAAGAATCCTCGTTCCTTACACTGAAACACTAGTCCATATCTGCAGGCATGCAAACACAGGTCTGTCGCCCTCACATATGTATTTTTCCCAAGAGGGGAGTGTCTGCTTCTAAAATCATGTATCATTTGAGTAGCCTTTCCTTGATCAGTTTCATTAACTTGTAGTAAAGATTCCATTTAAAAGAAAAGCTTGTGTTAAGAACATTTTAAAATGGATCATGGGTTTAGGAACTAAAATTGGGGACAATAAGCTTCATTGCCTTTGAAATTCATGTGACAACTTCTTTTGTATCTATTTTTTCAAAAAGCCATAAACACACTTCAGAGAAATTTAAGAATGTTGTACCACAAGGGAAAACAACAGAGCCCAAGAGGAAGAATGTTTTTAGCTATAAGAATCTTATGCATAGTAAAACTGGGTTTATGGAGAGGAAATAGGAGATCAAAATAAGAATTTCGAGTCAGGCCCTCAGGGCCTCTCTGTGTCATATGTTTGAAGAGCACTTTGACCTCATTTTTGCCTCTGATTGAGAAATGGAAAACAGCCATGCTTTACATATACAAACTAATTCTATTTTTTTTATTTCCAACTTAATTTCTCCTAAGAATCTTAGTTCCACTGGATCCAGGAGAATGAAATAGTATTTATAGTTTAGCAAAATTAGTACTAGAAGAGTTTAGCATTCATTTTAGTAAGAGACTTAAATAACAAAGCTGGCCTGGATCTGTCTGAACAGCAGTCCTTATCTCATTTCCTGATATAGCCCAATTATTTTCTCTATAACATATTTTGTTACTAATAGCTAATAGTTGTTAAAAGTTACTGCTCACAGAAAGAATGGGTCTGAGGAGGTAACACAATTCCACCATCTTCCTTTTTCCTTCTTTAAATTGCCCAGGTATGAACTCAGGATCTCTCTATTTCAGCCCGGCAAGTAGCTGAAATGATAATGTGTGTGCCACCGGCCTGGGGCCCTTAAAGTTTGGAGGGTTCATTGTTTTCTTTTTAAGGGTAACTGACATCGCACGCAGAGCAGGGATTTGGAATGAGGCTCCAAAGTGCCAATTCTAACCTGGTGAGCTTCCCTGTTGAGTGAACTCCCACAGCCTTTGCTAGGGTTATCCTTGCTGGACACTGCACACCCTCCACAACATACCTTCAAATCACCCTCTTATCTTAACCTCTTACCATCTATGCTAGATCCCAGCTTCCCTGGTTGGCTTGACACGTTATCAGAACAAAACGAACTTTTACCTTCTTTGGCTTGGGCTTAATTTCCTCATTTCAGACTCTAATTATAGTGTACTTCTTGGCCTGATCTATCTATACCCGTCTCACTGGCTGAGGTCTCCTTTTCCCCACAAAAAAGAATCCATACATACTCTGTGCTCTGTTGCCACATACTAGACATACCTGTTCCTCCTCTCTTGACTGTTTCTTCCTTCAGCATGTGCTTTTTACTCTTCCATGTGCCACGATAGACATGAAGGTTGTTGGTAGGAAGACCTGCAACCCTGGAGCAGCGCGTGCTTAACACCTCTTTGTTATTCCTCATTGTGTTTGTCACCAACCAGTGCCTCTGTTTCTTCTGTATCTTGAAAACCTTTGTGCGTGTGTAAACTCTTCCTTTCACTAAACCATCTTTCCAAATCAGACTCTGAGATCATTCCAGCAGTGTCCTATTGCATGCATGGACAGACCTTTCCTTTCTTTGCAAGCTGTACATTGACACTAAAGTGCAGTAGTACAGAGCCAAGTCATTTGATATCTGTCATAGTCCAGTTTAACAGACAGCTAAGTGGAAGCATGAGATTAAGTGACTTGTTATAAATTACAGATTCAGTTACAGGTGCAACCAGGACTAAAAACCAAAGTTGTAGATTATTATACCATCAACGGATAGGTGGTGGGTTGTGGGGTATAATGGGAGTAACTCAATTAAAAAAAAAAAAACACCTATCTATTCTAAGTTTGTTTGTATGTCTTTTTTTTCTGGAACTAGAACAATATATGGGTAAGCATGGCAAATTATATTCAAAGAAAAAACTCATACATGTTCAGGTAAAATACTTTGCATTAGTAAGAATAGTAAAATTGAGGAAAAAGTAACATTTAGGCATTGATAGTTCAGTGAATATATTTTTATTTAAAATAAATTGAATATAATAAGCATTCAGAAAAGTACCATGCAAAAGCGCAGTTTAAGTTCTTTAGTTTCTGAAAGACAGCATAAAGTATGTAAATTTAGGTATTGGTAATCTGTGGTGCCAACAGTATCATTAAGCTCTCTGTTGAAATAAAATTTAAGCAACTGAGATTATTAACACTGAATCATCACAATACTCAATACTTAATACGTGCTGAATCACGGTGTGATATTGTAAAATACATATTTGAACTTCCTCCCAGCTTTCTAGTATACAATTCCTAGAATCATCCTTGGAATCTCAAAGTAACAAATGCCTTGTGTGTGCTAGTGAGTTGACTAATGGCTAGCAGCTCGCAGTGCCTGCTGTGTCATTTGGGGATAAGTCACCATAAAAAGACCAGGGAAGGGTAAGAGGGTGGAGAGCTTCAGCCCCACCCTCAACTTCTTGAGAGTGATGAAGAGCTAAAAATTAAGTTGGCCGTGATTTAATCAATCACGTCAAAATAATGAAGCCACCATAAAACCGAAGATCAGGTTCAGGGAGCCTCTGAATAGTTGAACTTTTAGAGGTTCCTGGAGGGCAGGGTGCCCAGAGACTGCATAAAGCTCCGTGACCTTTCCCACACGCCTTGCTTTGTGTATTTCTTCATGTATCCTTTGTTTTATTTTCTACGATAAAGTGGTAATATAAGTGAATGTTTACCTGAGTACACCGAGCTGCTGTACTAAACCAATCAAACTCAAAGAGAATGTCATGGAAATTGATTTATAGATTGTTGATGAGAAAAAAAACAGTTAAAAATAAATCTGAAGCTTGATCCAGGAAGTGGAAGACAGTCTTGTGGGACTCAGCTCTTAACTTGTGGGATCAAATGCTCTCTGGGGACATAGTGTCAGTACTGAATTGGATTAGAGGATACTCAGCTAGTATCTGTCTTTTTAGAGAAGTATTCTGCTTTAGTTGTTGAGCCGTTGAGAATAGGAAAAGCATTTTGGTTTTTTTTTTTTTTTTTCTCTATATTCTCAGACACAGACACTCAGACACTTGAATCCATTAGAAACAAAGAACAAGTCTATTTGTTTCCCATGGAACTAACTCACCATAGTTCTCACCGAAAAGACAAAGCTTACTGAGTCATATTTGAAAATTAAATTCACTATGAGACTCTGTGGTAGGTAGCCAGGGTGACATTTCTCTTAATGAATAAAAGATGTGAATAAATAAAGGAGTTGAAGGCCTAGAGACAAATATTTAATGGACACTTACAAATTATAATATGGCCACATTTTTAACTTTCTATGTTCTGGTGTATCATCTGCCTGCTGATCTGAGCTCATTTGTATTTGTCAGTTCTTATCAGATCTCTGTCTGTTGCCCTGTGGCTGTTGGTTGGTTCTAATGAAGCACATTTCTGAAAAAGGTACAAACAAAATTAAAAAGCAATTTTCAGCACATGAATTACAACTATAAAACAAGCTTTTGATAAAGATTTACTTAATTCTATGAAGGAGACCATCAGGAGGGAAAGGATGGTTGGAAGAAGAAATAGGGGAACGAGGGGGGTCAAACAGCCCGTTAGGAAAGTTAAGCTGAGTTCAGTTCATTTAGAAATTGTCTTTAAAAATATATACATGAGGCTGGGACCTGGGCAACAAATTTTCTAAATCTAGTTTGCCTGTTGGTGTAAATGCTCATATTGAAACACAAATATTCCCATTTATTGACTACACTTGTACATGGCTGGTATCTAACAGAGGACCCAAAGAATAGGTTTAATGTAAAAGATATTTTATATTTTCCTCCTTAATTTGGGGCCTTAATTGGGAAGGTGATACTTAAAAGTATTATTTGAGTAGATTTAGATATTTGATTAAAGCTATCATATGCTCCTAAAAACAATGAATGAGTTTCCTTTGGAGTTAGTGTCCTTAATTTTTTGGTACTGGGCATTAAGTCCAGGGCCTTAACACCGAATTATATCCCAGCCCGTTTTAAATTTTGATTTAGACACAGGATCTTGCTGAGTTGTTAAGTTGTTCGGACTGGACTGGAACTTGGGAACCTTCTGTCTCATCCTCCCAGATTTCTGAGATTACAGGCCTATACCACCAGAGCTCGCATTTAAGAATTTTTTTTTAATGGCATACCAGTGTTAGCACAAAGCTCAGAAAATTATTTGGACCAGATAACGTATCTCTGCTCCCTGACCAGATTACCCAGAGGAATAACCTTTGCTTTCATTATAAAGAAGAAATTATCTTGTGCCAGTTTTTCTTTCAATTTGCAAATTCTATTTAAGATAACTTCATGAAAGCTCAGCGAATTTCACTCAGCTTCTGCCTGATTCTCCTGCTTCCTAGTGCAGTGCTTTGAGCAGCTGTTTGCCATCAAGTGCTGCCCTTCCACCACTGCCAGCCAGTCCTACAGGGACGGTGACCTATGAACTGTGAGCTAAAAGAAGCTTTTTTTGTTGTAAACTGTAGGTGTCAGGTATTACAGTGACTAAGACAGAAATTGGTACTAGAGAATTGGAGTCAGTGCTGTGACTTTACCTCACCATGTGCTTGAGAAGCCTTTAAAACTGGCTTATGGGAGGAGTTTGGAAAGGTGTGGAGATGCTGGCTGGAGAAACCTTAGAATGCTATGAGGCAAGCTTGTTGGAAGATTCTGGCCAGAGCTCAGTATCAGAATACTGATAGAAGTACAGATTGTAAAGGCCAGACAAAAGAGAGTTCAAATGAAAAGGCAGACTCTATTGACTAGAAATTATGTATTTTGTATCTGGCAAAAACATTTGTCTATTTTCTGCCTGTGTCCTGAGACTAAGATTAAGGGCACTAAATTTGTTAATCTGGTGGAGAAGATTTCAAGATAGCCCAAAGTTTAGGCTGTTTCAGCATGGATTTAGCAAGCTCTTCACTGAAAGTCAGGAGAAAATGGTAGTGGAAAAAGATGCAGAAAGTGTCCAGTTTGCTAAAAGCAGGAGGACTACAGAATTGTGGCAAAACAGAAAGTGATTGTTGAAAGATTTGACATTGGAAAGATGTGAAGTGCCTTGCATGGGGACAGTGAGAAGGTTGCCCTGAGCACCCATGGTTTCCGCAAGACCCCACACTTACCCATTCAAGGGTAAGACTGCTCTAAAAAGAGAAAAGCTCCAGAACACCCCACTGAGGAAGGTGAATCCCCAGGGAGTTTGGCTATCTAAGAACTCCGAAGTTGCTATAACCATGGCCCAAGGGGGCAGACGTGGTATCCAAGTGGTGCTGGTCTCATGGGAAAGCCGAAACAAGAGTCATGGAGCCAACCCACGTTTTGGAAGAAGGCCTTGGAGGCCAGTCAGTGTGCTTCTGAGAGTGCAGAGAAGGCAGCCGTGGGAGTGGAGCTGAAAGTGCCTCGGAGATCCCAGGAATTTGCAAGTACTGAGAATGTAGGACAGCTGCTGAGGAAAGATTTAGGTAGTGAGCAGGCACTCCAAGAGGGAGGCCATCATGTTTGTACCAGGCAATACCACTGGGAAGAGGCTGTGTTGCCACAGCTCATCCCAGGTGCTGCACATGATAGCATTAATGTTTGTCCTGCTGGGTTTCAGTCTTGACTTGGTCAGATTTCCTTCTATGCTCCTGTTCCTTTCTTTGGGAATGGGAATGTTTACTCTGTGCTATTCCATTTTGGAGATGTTTAACTTTTCTTGGTTTTCATGGGAGCTAACAGCTGAGTTTGCCTTGAGTCTCAGAGGAGACTTTAGACTTGGACTGTTTAGTAATGTTGAAGCTGTTATGACTTTGGTGACTCTTAGAGGTGGACTAAAGGCATTGCGTGTAATGAGATGGAAATGAGCCGGGGCCAGGGGCAGAATGTTAAGTTTTGGATCAGGAATTTCTCCCCAAAACCACGTATATTTGGAAGGTGATTAGATTATGGAGATAAATAGGATCGTGTGGATTAATCTATTGGCTTCATGGGCTGTTTTGTGGTGGGACTTGGTCACTGAGAGGGTGGCCTAGAAACATAGCTTCTTGCCCCAGCTTCTCTGTTGTCGCTCTAGTCCTTATTGCAATGGCCTGAGGAGCTGTTTTCTGCCAAACCATGGCATTCTACTGTTGCCAGACGACCATGAAAGGACAGAGCCCTTGAAATTGTGAGCTAAAAATGAACCTTTTCTCTCATAAGTTATGAGTGTTGTGTTTGTGCCCTAGCAATGAGAAAGTGTGTGTGTGTGTGTGTGTGTGTGTGTGTGTGTGTGTGTGGCTTTCCATTTCTAGATTTAAAGTTTAATTACATGTCTCCTAAGGTCTAGCAGAATGTCATATGCATACAAGTTTTTTGCTACATGTTAATGGGATTTTTTAGTCCCTTAATATTTTTGCTATTGTTCAGCCATATCATGCTATTCTTATAGACAACCAAAGTCTAAATACAGGATGGAAAAGACAGCTGGCTCTGGTAGACAGCTGATGCATCATCAGTAAGTTTTGGAAGAAAACTGACCATTTCTTACAGCCTGGACCCATGAAGCTTCTTTCTAAGCCGTGCATATTGATAGACAGGGTTATACTATGTAATTATATTTCAACCCAGTTGAGGCTGCACCACTTACAAGCTGTGAACAAGGATATCATACTTCTTATGGTTTCATTTTCCCTTCGTTTGTATAATGAGATTACTATGTCTGTATCTTCATATTTAAAATTGATTTCTTACAAAAATATATAGTCAGGACTTGTTAATCCTCTCTGATAGTTTTTCATTAATGTATTTTTATATTTGAAGTGATTATTGATCTAGGTGGATTAATATCTATCTTTGATGTATGTACCTGTCTTTTTTTTTCTTTTAATTCCTTCATTCTTGCTCCTCACTCCCATTTTTTTGGCCTTACATTTCTCTGATTTT
Source organism: Ctenodactylus gundi (assembly GCA_004027205.1). Classification (NCBI taxonomy): domain Eukaryota; kingdom Metazoa; phylum Chordata; class Mammalia; order Rodentia; family Ctenodactylidae; genus Ctenodactylus; species Ctenodactylus gundi. Next base: position 83,032 of record PVKB01004166.1, on the reverse strand, counting down.
AATTACATATCTTATATGATTTCATGTTCTCTTCTTATATCAGCTATACTTCCGTAAACTTTTTCCATGGTTGTCTTGGGGTTATTCAATATACGTTTTCAGCTAATTTACATCCACTTTGAAATAATATTATACCACTTCATGGTAGTACAAGTCCTGTAGAGTAGAACATTCTCAGTTCTTTCCTCCAATCCCTAACAAACTCATTGTCATTCATTTCACTTATACAATACAAGCTATCATCAATCACCAAATACATTGTTTTGAGTGTTATTATTTTAAGCAAACTTCTATTTGTTGGATCAATTAAATATAAAAATATTTTGTTTGTTCACTTCTCTCCTTATAGTCTACCATTCTTTATTTAGATCTGGATTCATGGCTTGTAGTTATTTCTGAATAACTTCTTTCGAATATTTTCTATAAGCCAGATCTACCCCTCTCGCAGTTCCCATTTGTAGAAGAGAGTTTTATTTTCTCTTACTTATTTCTACAAATTATAAAAACATATACATAAAATAAAACTTACTACTTTAACCATAGTTCGGCTGTATTATGGATGGTCACACTGATGTACAGCTTTCCCCGTTATCCATTTCTCAAACCTCCTTAGTTTTCCAAACATCTCCTTCGCTTTAGGACAATATTTTGACAATATTTTGCTGGATACAGAATTCTCGGTGACAGTTTTCATTTTCTTTCAGAACTTTAAATATTTACACTCCTTGTTTACATGGTTTCTAAAGAGAAATGGCAGAGTAATTCTTAGCTTTGTTATGGTGTTCTGTTCCCTCTGCTGGCTTTTTTTCAAGATTTTTCTGTTTTTCTTTGATTTTTTTCTATAGTTTGAATATAATACCAATAGATATAGGCTCTGGGCTATGCCAAAGGAAATAAGCTAGACAAGCCTTTAAAATGAGGTTTTATGTTTATGTGACTAGAAGTTAGATTCTGTTTACTGTTTATTGAAGCTATAGGTGTCAGTGACAAATGTTTCCTCCAGTATCCTTGTTTTCTGTTGTTTGTTTGCTTGTTTTTTTCCTCGAGACAGTCTTACTCTGTAGTCCACACTGGTCCTGAACTCACTATGTAATCCAGGCTGGCCTCAAATTGACAACAATCCTACTTTAGCCTCCCCTAGTATGGGGATTACAGCCATGTGCCACCACATTCGGCTTATATGGTGCCTGGGAATCAAATCCAGGGCTTTGTACTTGCTAGGCAAGTGCTGCAACTTACTCCTCTAGCCCAGCATCCTTGTTCTTTATTTACTCTTTTACTTGGAGGTTTTTGTAGACATTCTTTAAACAAGGCCAGTGACCTGCAGAACTTTTAGCTGTTAATCCTGCTGTTGTAGCCCCATTCATTTCATTGTATGGTGTCCAAGGAGATGAGACTTTTATAGTCTGTGTTTATGTCTCAGTCTTTTAGTGAGCCTGAGTTGGCTACTTTTCTTATCGGGCTGGTTAGGCATGGGTAAAAATCTCTCTGGGTTAGGCTCTCGTAAAATAGATTCTCTTAAGGGCCAAGCCTTTTGTTAAGAACATGGTTGTCTGGGTGTATTTCAGAACTTCCCTCCCCAAAGAAGAAGCACAGTGGATAATGAGAACCTGTAGGGTTCATGACACTGCAGAGGTCACCCAGAGACTAAGTCCCTTAGAGTGTCTATCTCACAAGCTAGTCTACACTGTGTTTCCAGCAATTCATCAACTGCAGCTTCATGTGGTCCTTTATGACACGGGCTATAGCTGAGGGCCTTCTGCTTCTGGGCTAAAAATTCTTCGGGCCACTGCTTCTGCTTATGGTCGTTTGTGTCCAGTGAGCTATGATATTTTTCTGAATCCATGTGTCTGTCCCTGGGGCTGCAGTTTGCTCCGTGACCTCAGTTCTCAAAGACCAAAAATGGTTTTTGATTTTCAGTTTGTAGATAGACAAGATAACTTCTGAACTCTTCGTGTGTTAGACTGAAACCATAGTAAGAATAATGGCTTCATCATAGATTTGTGGTAATAATTATATTACACTTATTATATGAATTGTTTTTTCTTTGGTGGTGGTACTGGAACTTGGATCCACAGACTTTACGTGGAACTGTAGCTCCAGATCTTTTTTTCTTTTAATTTTTATTTTGAGACAGGGGATACCTACATTACTAAATTGCCCAAACTGGGCTCAAACTTTGAATCTTCTTGCTTCAGTCTCCTAGAGCATTGAGATTGGAGGCCTGAACTATCATGTCCAGATTAAGTGCATTTTAATGCATCCTGCAAAGTCCATGGCACAGAGAAAGCACCTGACAAATGGCAGATAGTTTTATTAGCATTTCTTTCTTAGTTATTTTTTTCATTGTTGGGACTGAATACGCCTCATCCACAACTTACATTAGGGAAGATTTATCTTAGCTCAGTTTCAGAAGGTCTCAGCTCGTTTATGGTGACTGGCAATGGAGGAGAAACATGAAGAAGCGTAATGAGAGAGAAGCTGTTCACAGCAATACAACAGGAAGCGGAAGGCCTGAGGAAGGAAGATTGGAGTTAGCATATCCCTCCACTCACGTACCCGTGATTTGCCCCTTTCAGATCAAGCCCTCAGTGACCTGCTCCTTCTGTCTGGGCCCTGCTTTTTAACAACACATGAAATTCATAAATATTCTACAATATTCAAAAAATGGAGCATGGGGGGGGGGCATTTTAGGTCCAAAACATATATGCCCTGACTCCCAAGATACTTGCTTACCTCCTTATATAAAATTCGTTCAGTCCATCTCTAAGAGTTGCCAGAGTCTTAAAAGTTCTAGCATATTAAAGCATTCAAGTCCAAAATCTACTATGAGACTCAAGGCAAGCTCCTAGCTATGAGATCCTATAAAACTAAAAGAAAAATAAACACTTTCAACATATAATGGGACAGAGTAAACATCCCCATTTCTAAAGGGAAGAAGAGGAAGGTAGAGTGATCGGACTAAAGCATCTCCAAATTTCTGGGGTCTCCCCTGCATTTTTGCCTCTGTTCTCACAATTTCACACACTATACTCTCAGGGACAAACTGCCAGTTAGCTTCTTCTTAATACTAACCTCTTTAACAACTGTGTGTGTGTTTCCCCCAACTTTACAATCACTTCCTTTCTGGCAAAACTGGAAACTTTTTACCCCTGTTTGTTCTGGTGTTTTCTCTGCTTCTCGGTGTACAGCTATCTAAGAGCTATAAGCAGTATCCATGTGACAGCCCAAACACTGAGCTACCTTGAAAATTTCTTTGCCAAGTTGATTAGTCCACTGACCTTAATGTCATTTTGAGGCAAAGTCTTCATATAGGAGCAAAATACCAACACACTTCTTGCCAGCTCATAGCATGCATGGTTCCTAGGCCAATTGCCATTAGAATCTTTCTTACCATCTGAAACCTCTTGAGCTTGGCTTTTAGAATCCATTCTTTAATCAACATTCTGGTCTTCTGAGCTCTAACCAGAATCTTCTATCAAGCTCAAAAACTTCTGAACCAAATTATGTGGCAAAGATGCAGCAACAACAACCCAAATTCTTTGGTACCAATTTCTGTCTGAGTCATGCTCCCATTGTTGAGACACAATACCTGACAACCACAACTTAAGGAAGGAAAGATTTCTTTTAGCTCATGGTTTTAGAAGGCCTCTGGCCATTCATGAGTACTCAACAATGGTAAGAGTACTAAGTGGAGGCAATTTCTGAAGCAATTTTAAAAGCCAAGACTGGGTAAATCACTAGACTTAGAAAGTCAACACATGATCGGTGAGTATTAGGGTAGAGCAAGCATTTCTTATTCTCTTCAGATCATTATCCCGGTGAGTGAGAATTAGTTCACTGGTCCCAACTAGAGAGACTCACCAATTGGGAGAGTTCCAGCGAAAAGTTTCCAAACCAAAATATTAATATCTGGTCAGTGTTTAGGCATCATATGAAAAGCAAGACAAACTGATCTTCAGCATCATAAAGTACTTCAAATATTACCAAAAATAGTAGCAACCAGTTAAAAAATTAATAATTATGAGAAAATGCCAGTGCTTCTGTTCTATTTCCTATGCAAAAATGCATAGGAAGCAGAGGACTCTTTCTAAAGAAATCGAGTTAATATGGGAAAAATATCCTGGCTCGTAGGAGACAAACTCAATAAGTGTAATTTTCATTCTCATCATAATCTCTTTGCCTTATTCTCCTACCAAGCCAAGCTAAAATGCATTTTCAATTTAAATAAAAAATTCTAGAATGCAGGGATATGATTTAATTAAGTTGTCCATGTTGAAAATAATCAGTGGATTGTAAACTCTTCAAATTTTATCTGAATGTTATGATGTAAGTTTATTTTATCTGATCAGCATATCCTCTACTTTTTATAACCCTCCAATTTGGGGAGTATTGTTTATAAGTGACACTCACTGAATGCACCATCTGTGGCACTAATTACTGACATATTATCTGTTCTTTTTCACTCAGGGTAAGAAACCACTTTCTCTTGGAGAAAAATAAAAAGGTTGTCATGTGGCAGAGCAGATGGCCCCTTCAAGGTGAACTTTGATTTCCCTTGAACATTCTTTGTTCTTATCAAAAAAATTTGACTGTTTGCTCTGTTGCTTTTCTCAGACTACAAAACAGTGTAGCAAAAGAGTGGCAGCATCCCATCGTCAGTGTTCTAGTTTCTATCACCCCAAATTATCCTCAAGTAGAAGGATCTCCATGCCCCCACTAATCAAAGTGTAACCTATATGACAGCCATTAGTATATTAATTAGACATGTTGTGTAACAAGTACTGCAGAATTGAACATCTTAAAACAAAAACTTGTGTTGTTTAACGCCTCTGTGAGTCAAAAATGTGACAACAGATTAACTGAATTACTCCTAGCTGGGATTGGGATTTCTTCTGAACTTGCCATTGAAGGTCTGAGTTGGAGTTGCAGTCGTCCATCGGAAGGCTTGATTCAGGAAGGGTTCATCTCCAAGCCTACTCATGTGCATGACAGCAGTTGATAGGTCTCTTGCCTCGCTAGCTCCTTGCCAGAGTGCTCAGTTCCTTACCTTGTGAATCTCACAATAGAACAGTTCACATCCTGGAGGATGGCTTCTCTCAGAGTGAAGGATAGTGCCCCAGGAAGAAGCCACATTCTTTGTGTAATTTTTCAGAAGTGGCATTCCCTCACTTCTGCCATATTTCTATTCTTAGCAAAGCAATAGGCCCAGTTTATACTCAGGGACAGAAAAATACAATAGGATGTAAACAACAGAAGGGAGGGACAATTGGAGGGTATTGTAGAGGCTGCCTGCCTACTTAGGATCAGCGGAGAGGTTGCTAGCACTGTGGAGTCACCGAACTAGTGGGCAGAATCTAGCAAGATCTGTAGGTGATGTGTATGCACTGTCAAGCCTGGTTGTCTCCTCTGGGAAGAGCACTTGTGAATCTTACTAAGTTTACTGGCTTTTTGGTTTCCTTTTAGTGAGTGTGAAGTTCCGTTTTCCTTGCTGTTCCATTCTCTATTCAACAAATAAAAAAAAGTGGTTACTGAGGCACCACCGAGTTGCAAATGACAGGTTAGAAACAGACCGGAGGCATAAGGAAGAAATAAAGGCACATAAGAATTGTGTCAAACAGATCTCATGTCAGCATCCGAAAGTTACTGAAAGAGAATTCACCATCTGAAAGGGGGATTACAGCACTATTTTCCCAACAATTACATACATTGCTGAGTAACTCTGCATTACAGAGGTTATTATTTGTAACGTATACTTCTCTAGAGAGCTGGTTATTGATCATTCACCATCACACCACGCTGTATCCTTCTATCATGTAAACATGACCAAGGACCATGTTACTGTGCTCTAGTTTCCCATGTGACAATATGACTTTTAAGTTCAAAAATAGAAGAAAAGCAGAATATTTATTATAAATAAGTGGACCCACTTCTCTGCTCTCTATTCTATGTCTGTTAGCTTCTCTGCTATGTACATGGGTGTCCATATTTTTGTTAAATAATTTTTAATGAAAATTTGCCCAGATAATTTGCAGTCTGTCCCACTGGCCACAATTATACGTTGCCTATGCATACTAAAAGTACACAGGTAAACAATTTCCACTGTGTTTGAATATGGAAAAGTAATTGATACCACAGGCATCTAGTATCAATTTGATGTAGAAACTGAGGGAAAGACTGAGAAGCTACATGCCTTACATTAGCAATCAAAAACTCACCCCAAGTTGCTGCACAGATTTCATGAATGGGACGGGTAGCAGGAGTTTGTATTCACGATTCAGGGAAATCACATGTGCCCTTTTCAAAATAACCAGAAACAGCTTTGTAGATGATTAAATCAACATCAGTCAGCTGTACTGGTGACAATGTCTTTACATATGTAATTCAGCCTTTGGGGAGATCACTTTTCTACGTGGTTTTGGAAAAAGCGTTCAGATCCACCTATACACAGCAGACAAGCAGAGACACAAAACTGACCAGTAGAGAAATGGAATCCTCTCTTGTAATTAGAAACAAATTTTGCTGTAAATTTCGAACCAACTGAGAAAACAAAGGAAAGCTTTGCAGAAAGAACGACACTGACTTGGCTTTGGCTACAGGATTTTTCTCTTGAAGATTTCAGACCAAAAGCAGTGGGTAGAAATGTCATGCCGTATCTTCTCAGCCTAGAGAAAGATATGAATATTCTTATGGATCCTCTGTGTAAACAAAAATGTGCTTCATAAATATTACTATCAATAAAACTAATGGGAATTTTAAGTACAGGTAGGCAGAAAAATCTTCTGAGATCATCAAATTGAGGGTATGTATGATGAACTTGGAGAGGGAGTAGATTTGGACACAGGGAGGTTATGTTAATAGGGCAAAAAATGAGCAAAAATGCTAGAAGATATGTTAAATACATTTACACCATATCTTTAATTCATAGATGCTTTAACATTCGAAAAATATATAAAATACATATGGTTAGAAAAGTTGGAAATATCAGTGGCTTAGAAAAGTGGCCTGCCAGAATTAAGATCTCTTCTCTGAAGTACAAATCAGGAATAATTCTGATTTCTTTTCCCTCCTAATTGGAAATGAGGGCTAGAACATCATGTTAAAACGCAAAGCAATCTTTTCTCCTCTCTTCATGAACTTGATTATACACTTAAAAAGAAGCCTTCCTTTCTAATTCAGATTACAGCTTGTAGGACACTTGAGATTCGTTATGCATAGTGTAAATATTGCAGTATGAATACATAACTGAGAGATGACTTGCTTTTATCTATTTTTTGACATTCATAAATAAAAGAGCAAAAGTAGCAAGGGAGGATGTTACGCGAAGCTGGAATTCGTGGTGCTTTTCCAAGCTTCCAGTGTGGCAAGATAAAGTGAAAAATATCCCTGTTTGGAAGACACATTTATCAGCTATGTGCACATAGCAGTTAACTTGTAGATATTTTGCAGATGCTATTTCTGTTTGTTTTGGGGCACAAATATGAATTTTATTTAAACCCAAATGGTCAGCCCACAAATTATTATCATGACACAGTTTCTGATAAGGTTATTAAAATTCATGTGGAGCTCCAATATATAGCTTCACTGGTGAGTTTTTCCATCTATAGTTTGTGCTGAAGGTAATCAACAGCAAAATTGTTCTGCCATCTTTAGAACTTTCATAATTTTCTCATAGCAAAAACTATGTAATAATCAAATGACTACGCGAAAGACAGCATCAGAATAGAGAGAAATCTTGAGTTTACCTGATCTGTGAACCTTATCAAATAACACCTGATGCAATCCTTAATAAGAAACGCAGGCAGAAATACCAGATGAGCTTCTGAGTTGAGTTCAGTCTTCACCATCAAGGTCATTTGCTTGACAACAGGCTGGCCACAAACTTGGAGTCATCCTGCCTCAGCTTTCCAAAGTGCTTGAGTTCATTGGAAATTCAAATAAAACACTATGATTTTCCTGTATGTGTAAGGAAACTGAAGTCCTGTATCCTGAGCCACTTTGCCCCCAAATCATGAGGGTAGATACCATCAATGGCAAACTGGTCTTACTACTACGCCACAAAAGAATTAAACTTGATTGGCAACTCCCTGCCTGACTGAAAGTTCGACCACATTCTTCTAATTCTTACTTGGATCCCATCACATCAGTTCATAACCTTTGTATTCCTTTTTTTTTTTTAACTTTTTTTTTCTTTGAGACATGGTCTTTCTCAGTCACTATGTTGCCCAGGATGGGCATGAACTTGGGATCCTCCTGCCTCTGCTTTCTAAAGTGCCAGCATTACAAGCCTACATGCCCACACCCAGCTACTTCGGTGTTAAAATGACATTGAAGAAACCAGAGATCTAATAAATTTTACCATTATGAATACTTGCTCTTTCAAATTCTCATTTAATTCTACCACATTTCAGATTTCGCCACAGACACAGTTCATCATATCTCAGAAATAACAAGGAATTTTTAAAGTAACATAAAATTTCAGCATTCTCCCTAGAGTACAAGACCTGTCATGCCAGAATCTTGAAGCATGAGAGACTTATGAGAAAGATGAACCATAGGCAGGAAGTGTAGGGACAGGGCTGGGAGGGGAAGACAGAGGAAGGGGGAGGGACATCCCCTCCCCATCTCTTTAGATCCATCAGCCCAAACATTTTGGAGCAGTGTGCGTGTCCTGTTCATTCCATTTGCCACATTCACTTTGCCAAGTGTTTTCTGAACACCTCTGCTCTGCTCGTACCAGTTATCACCTCCGAGCAAACAGAATGATGTTTGCAGAGTGACTCAGTCCTTGAAGTCCACTTCCTTTTACAGATAACTATCTGTGCTGCCAATTTAGGCTCAGAGGAACCTTACACCAGTTACTCAGTGTTTGAATCCTGTGAATGAGTACAAAATAGGACTATAAGCTGGGAGGGCTTCAGTACCAACATGTTCTTTCCTGTACTGACACGTTTCTTCCTCTGAAGTTGTATGTCACTGACCCACAGCAAAACCACAGGCTCCTGACAGATGGAACAATCTGGTGCAGAGTTGGTAATTCAGACACCAGACAGACTCTGCTTGAAGACCTGCTATATTCAGAAAAGCATGCTTTTGGGTCTGGGCACAGTGTATTGACCTGGAGAGACCAAGTTTTCTATACTCTGTAATCTCCCCTTGCTCACGTAGGGACCGAAAACAAGCTAGCATGCAGTATGATGGCAGCCAGTCATCATAAAAGAAGCAGCAGATGCAGAACTGTAACATAAAACTGGGCTTGGAGATTCACCACCATGATTGGTAAGAACCGGGAACTCCACTCAAGTGGGAATCCACGAACGGTTCCAACTTTCAGTATTCCCGGAGGAAAGTCACGGGACCTCAGCAAGACCACAGCTAAAAGAATGTCAAGGTTCCATGCCACCAAGACAAGGCAACTCTGTTCTTAATTAATGGCCAGACATCAGACAGACTAAAATGAGTAACACTGCAGAACGGAAAGGCGGGGTGACTACTCAAGACAGAAGCAACATTGTGATTTAGTTCTTTGGCTGATTGCTCATACTTTCAAGTTTCAGGAGTAGCCTAAGTACACCTTGGTTTGTGGAGAAAGCGTGTGTACAGCAGCGAGGGCCCTGGGTAATCGCCACACCCCGAGCCCTGTGAACCAGCGCTCCCAGTGCCCCCACAGAGGGAGACTGTTTACTGTCCCCGAGGACATGGGGTTGACACAGTGAAATCTCTAATCACTATCAGCCAGATCAACGCGTTCTAGTTGACTTACTTTCCTCATTTGCTCCTAACAATGGTTCAATGGCCTGTGAAAGTTTTGCCTTCAGAAGCAAAAATTTTTCTAATTTAAATAAATCATTTCAGAGTCAAAGAGGGCTTTTGTCATTTCATAATCCACTCTTTTTATTCTTATTGCTCAATAAAAATTTAAGAAACTTATAGTAAATGTCTCCACTTTGTAAATAATACAAAAATTGCTGTGAAAAAGATATTCTGAGCATATTTTTACCCCAGAGGGACTGAGTTGCTAGAAGCATGGAAAAGTTGAACTTTCAAAGATCCTGAAATTATCACTAATTGTAGAAGTCCATCAGTGCTTGGGGACAGATTGTAAGATACAAAAGATATGAAAAACATGCCTACTTTCTCTGAGGGACTTACGGGTAGTTGAGGAAAAGGGTAAAAACCACTGTCAATGGTAGCAGCATGAGACAACGTACAATTAAGCTATAATTTTCCTTAGAAGCTAAACAGATTCTACTGGTTAAGTGGAACAGTAGAAGAGGTTAGAGTCAGCAAGAAGTACTTGATGGAAGACTGGATTGCAAGAATAGGAATTTGGAGGAGAATGAGAAATGTTTCAAATGAGTGGGGTTCATGCCCAGATCTGGGCCTGGGCCAGAGCATTTTCATGGGACAGGGTAGGGCTGCGTGCGCGCACACACGCACACACGCACACACACAAACACACAGCTGTGGCCTGTTGGGGAGCTGTTGGGAAATGACTATTACACCATGCCTGTCATGGGCACAGCAAGTTTTATCAGCTACAGGTGCCTATTGAGGGATTTTGTTAGAGTTTGACTCATTGATTTTCTATGCTGCTTGATGGGCCTAAGTACATGGTTGGTTGTTTGAAAATATTTGTGACATTTGTCACTTGAGCAATATCTTGATGGCTCATGAAGGTAATGGGTGAATTTGAATATAAAGACTGCCAGAAAGCCTTCTTCCCCAACCAAAGTCATCGTGAGGTCATTGAAACACCATCAAAATAGAGCATCATCCCAAGTCTAAATAAGTGTACATATTTCAGTTCATGAACACCTCAGGGATAAATAATTTTGTATTGTCAATATAATTTATTCTTGGTGCTTTTCTTAGAGGAGATGAGGATCCCAGAAAAAAAAATTAAAGTATTTTTTAAAGTGAACTTAATGCTTCTTCTCTTTATACTTACTTTTTATTGTTGTGAAACCTATAACCCTCCATGTACTGAAGAAGCTTAGTAGAAATTTCATCTCTCTCAGTGTTTGGTCATCAAGGTCACTGAACCCAAAGTTCACCTTCCGTTATGGATTAACTTTCCACCAGGAAGCATCTTAATACAAAGGCAAACTTTTGAAAACAATAAGCCCCTTTTTCTATGATGGCTTGTGTCATTCACAAATAGGTAGCTTTGATAATTCCAGAGAACCACAAAGCTGAAATAGCCCTGCATCTTAAGGAAAGAATTGATATGGCCCCACTATTTGGGTTAATACCCCAACTGAAGGAACACCAATCGATTTCCAAACCAAAATGTATGTGAGTAGGACCTCTAGTGGCCAAATACATCCTGTCTCCCATCTAGACATGAGGATTTATAGTAGGATCCACCTCTGCTTTTGTTTAGGAAACAAGATCAGGGACAGTCATGGGAATTCTTAACACAGCCCCCTTCCTTAAGCCTGTGCACCCTGGTAGTTAGCAAAACCTTGGGACATACAAGGAGACCCTTATTTGTGGCTATGGCGACAGGTATCTGAAGAAACTTTAGAATTATCAAAAGGACCACACACACCTAGATGGTGCTTCAGGAAGTTCTAGAACTTCCTCATATCCCAATTGCGATCCAAGTGCCCCTGACATATCTGAAGCAAATGATCAGATCTATGAAAATATTTGTATATTCCTTCTTGTAAACTGTATCAACCAAGTGTGTCAGCAGCTTTTTTGATTCAGGGAATATTGCAGCAACTTGGGTGTTTTTTAAGAACAATAATGTTATTCAGCTTCCTTTGTAGTTATAAAGAATGTAGGCCTTTTCTCTACTCTTAGTTCTTTTCTGTAGATTTCACTTTGTACAATGAAGATAAAATAATGTCTAGTACACTACTACCAGATTTTGCTAATGAGTGTTGAACTTGTATAATGATGCCCAGCACATGAGAACACAATAGTTTTCTCTGCTGGTGGTAATTCCTTAACTTCTACAAATTCCTCCCCTCCACACCTGTCAGGATCCACACATATATTCCTGTGTGCACACAAATAAAAGTGTTGTTTTGGCCAGAAAAATAAAATACATTTGCTAACAAAGAAATTCAGTGTGATACCTTCAGGTAGCCTGGTTAGGCTCATGAATGCCCTGGGAGTGTTGCTGACCCTTTTGGAGCTCCTGGTAGGAAGTGAGCTCTTTGTTTATGACGCCTGTCATTGGATAGCCTTTTCCAAAATGATCCTGCAACCAAGAGCACGTACATTGATTTTCCTATAGACGTAAAAGCAGACAGGACCTCAAATAAGCTGGGAGCTTAAATGGGAACTCATGGGCTGTCTTTCCTCTCTTCCTCTTCTGCACAGGTTAACCTCAGAGCCACAGATGTCAGACTCATGCGCCAGCTGCTCGTTATCAACGAGAGCATTGAGTCCATCAAGTGGATGATTGAGGAGAAAGCCACCATCACCAGCCGAGGCAGCAGTCTCAGCGGCAGCCTGTGCAGTTTACTGGAGAGTCAGAGCACCTCCCTACGGGGCAGCTACACCAGCCTGCACGATGGCAGTGATGGGCTGGATGGTATCTCTGTGGGCAGCTATCTAGACACTTTGGCAGACGATGTCCCAGGACATCAGACCCCGTCGGACTTGGACCAGTTCAGTGACAGCTCCATAATAGACGACTCGCAGGCTTTGCACAAGCACCCCAATTTGGATTCTGAATACTACTGCTTTGGCTAATGACCCAGTTTTGTTTTGTTTTGTTGCATGGGACTGGTGTGCAATTAACTTGTATATATCCTTCTCCGCTGCTATATTTTTGGTGTGATTTTTTTTAATAAGAAAGCCTTTCAAAGAAGCTTATTTTTAAACTACTTAATGGTTTTTCTTTTGCTCCTAATATTTCTCATCTAGACTGATTTATTTTTCTCTGTTACATCTCTATTTTTTATTTATTACAATAATTTTTCTCCCTCCTTTTACTGTAGCACAAATAAAGCTGGGGGAAAAGAATAAGCAATAAATATGTTTCTGCTTTTGTTTTCAGAGCAAGGGGTCAGGGATTATAAGAATTCTTTGCTAAATTTTACAATAAACCAAAGTCTAGTAGCTGTTAATGTTGTTTGTGTTCTTAGAGGACTTAGATTTTATTTTCCAGAGTATAACAAGATATATCACTGATTGTATTTGACATTGAACAAAATGCTTGAAAAAATTGCCTTCCTACTGTTTAATCAGCAGTACCATTAGTCACATGCTTCACATGATCGTGGTGCAAAACCCCCCAACGATACCCAGTTTGTCCACCCACCCTGGTATTGATACTGAAGGCTGGCATTGCATCATCACAGATGTTAACTCAACTCTGACTTACTCATGTATAAGTTATATTTTCTTTGTAATTTCAAAGAATAATTGAGATTGGTAATGAAGCTGATTTGAGATCAAAATGTCTTAAGTTTGACTATTGTTTGAGATCTGTTTGCATTTTTGTATATGTATTTGCCATTCTGATAGGATTTATAAGCACACAGATGCATACATACAGATGGTAGGTAGATAGATAAATCTACAGATAGCACATATTTTATAGTATAGGAGCAGGATTATTATTTATTTCAATATGACATCCTTTATCCTGGGATGAATAATCTTTTAGTTTTCTGAAATGGCATCTTGAAATATTACAACTCAGGTGGAGAATGAAAACATTTAGTTTTAATGTGATGTATTCTTCCTCTTTCTGTCTCTTTTATCCTAATGATTCTTAGTGAAATGATTTAATAAGATTTCAAACTGTTCTTTGTAATGATGTTTGTTTTTGCACCACACACCTTCATATAAAAGTCAAAAGTTTCTTGCTTATAACTAAGAAATGCTCATACTAAAAAAATGCCCTCTGGGCTGGAGACAGCCTAGTGGTTAGACTACTTAATGTGCTTAAAGCCCGAGGTTCCATCCCCTAGCACCACATAAAAATTAGGTGGGCATGATGGCACCTGCCTGTAATCCCAGCACTCAGAAGGCCATTGGAGGGCTTGAGTTTGAGGCTTGCCTGGACTACATAATGAGTTCAGTAACAGCCTGGACTATAGAGGAGGACTCCTCTTCAGAAAAAAAGAAAAAAATAGTTTTCTCCCAAATTTCCTATTGTATATTTTTTGCACATTCTTTAAACTTATTATCCCTAAGACATATATTATACAATTCACAGTTAAATGTTTCCAGACCTACGAGTTATATAAATGAGACTTTTCCAGTAAATTGTTTGACATAGTCCTCACATAGCAATTTCATATGAAGTTGGTCACCATTCTATATTTAAGGAAACTGAGGCAATAGAGATTAGTTATGAGAGGCTGCATGTGTAGATCAGTGGCTAAAGCATTTGCCTATCATGCTCAAGGCCCTGCGTTGGATTCATAAAAATTAGCTGGGCATAGTGGCTCATTCCTGTAATCTCAGTACTCACTCATGAGTTCAAAGCCAGCCTGGGTACATAGTGAGTTAAGAACAAAATTGGACTACCGAGCAAGACCCTGTCTCAAAGAAAAAATAGTTATGAAACAGATTAGAGGGAAAATGATCAAGGTTTAAATGTACTTTCTGTTGGTTTTTTTTTGTTGTTGTTGTTGTTGTTGTTGTTGTTTTGTTTTGTTTTTTGAGACAGGGTCTTGATCTGTAGCATAGGCTGGTCCTGAACTCACTATAGACCCCAGGCTGAACTTGGACTCACAGCAATCCTCCTGCCTCAGCCTCGGAGTACTGGGATTACAGGCATGCGCCACCATGCTCAGCCCATGTGGTGCTGGGGAATTGAACTCAGATACCTAGTGCTTGGTTAAGCACTTACTAGTCAAGTGTTTTAATCACTGAGCCATTCCTCCAACCCCTGCTTTCAGATTTTGCGGGCATTTCCTTATGATGATTGAGTCAAATCTTGCTGTCAGTGGCAAATCTAGAGTTGGAACTCGAGACTTTAGTCTGTCTGATTCTTAAGGATGATAATCCTTGAACTTTTTGCTACTTTTTGACATTAAATAACAAAATCTGATTGGTTATATTTTTGAGTGTAGTCCAGAATCAAAAACAAGTACAGATTGTTTATCACATTAAAATTCAGGATGACAAATTGTGACCCAACAGACAAAACGTCCTCAGAAGGAAGATCAGTAAGTTCCAAGCAGAAGGTCAAGGAATATGGAACTGTAGGTCCGCCGCATTCCAAGAATTACCTTACTGAGCGGGAAGGGGGCAGGCAGCAATTTACAAGGCAACAAAAGTGAAGTCTAAGCTCTTTAAAACTCCATCATTCTCCTAGAGCAAGCTATGCCTATAAAAGATAATTTCTTTTCAGGTCTCAGTTTTAGATTGTGAATTCAGGCAGATTTCTGTTATACCTCCCTTTCCCAACCAGCTTCTCTTACTATTTATTCATACTTTATAAATTTCCCTCTTGTACAAAGGAAATTTAAAAAAAAAATCTTGTGAAAGTTATGTACAGAGTGGTTGGGAGCTTAACTCAGCAGTTAAAACACTTGCCTAGCAAGCACAAGGCCCTGAATTCAATTCCCCATCACTACGTACACTGGGTGTGGTGACGCACCTTTAATCCCAACATTCTGGAGGCTGAGGCAGTAGAGTTGCCATGAGTTCAAGGCCAGGCTGAGCCAAACAGTGAATTAAGGACCAATCTAAACTACAGAGTAAGACCCTCCCTCTCCCCTCAAAAAATTATGTGGGCAAAGTTTATGGGATAGTTTAATTTATACATTGTATTTTAAGGAACCTATGATGAGTACTGGCAAAATACTTGAGAGGTATTTACTCAATATTTTGTATGTTCATATCTATTCTAACTTTTTGCAAATGATAGTAAATATAGATTGTATAATTTAGATGTAGGGGCATGCATCACATCAACAATGTTTTCAGAGTGGATTTTATCAAGAGGAAGGAAATGGCAGTTAAACGAGCAATCACTAGCATATTCTCTGGTCTCAAGAATGAATACGTAGAGTGCCACATTTTCAACTGAACACTCCTTGTAAGGGGTCTGAACAGGGCATTTGATGCTTGATCTCTTTCAGTACCATGAGGAAACAGGGCAAAGAGCTACAGCAAAATTATTTTTCAAAACGTTCTGCCTGCACTGAATTATTTTGTTTCCAGAGTAAATGGAATGTGCTATAGTTACATTAATCCATTTTATGGACTTCTTAGTCCTCATGTGGAAATGAAGTAATTGGACAGGAAGAATTCAAACAAACAACAGCTAGTAGATTTTTGGCAATTTACAAGTAAAGGAGCTCTAGAGGGCTGATCAACTTAGAAATCTTAGCTACCATGAAATCCCAATGTTTATCCAACCAGTAAGCCCAAAATTGCATGCAATAAAGTTCTAAGGATTCGTGGATATTTAGAAATGCAGCAAAGATTCTTTGCTAGAGGAAGGATATGAAGGCATTTGTATCCCCACAAATAATTTCACTTCAGGTATTTATATCCCCAACTCCATCAAAGCACAACCAACTTCATGATTCAAAACTAAGGGGCTATTTCAAAATCATCACCTTCCTGACATTTCAACAGCAGTTAATATTTGGGTCACTCCTTCTCGGAAGAATGCATTCATTGGCTGCGTGATGTCCCTGTCCCTTGGGTTCCCTCATTCCCCTATTACCTGCTTGTTCTCAGACTTCATTGCTGGATTCCCTTTTTCATTTTCCTAGCTAAAAGCTAAGAATGCCCCTGGGCTCCGTTCTCTTTTCACACAGCTCCCCCTGGGCTAATCCCTTCAGTTTCACAATTTTAAATAATAGCTATGTACTGAGATTTCTAAACGGGTATCTTTTGCCCCAGTGTCTCTCGTGATTATATCTCCCATGCCCACCTCCTCCACAGCATCTCTACGGGGTATCTGGTAAGCATCTCAGTATGATCAGATCCAAAACAGTTTACAGTCTTCCCCTAGTTTAGTAAGTGCTCCTTCGCTCTTGTCATTAAATTCTCAGTCCAGATTTTTGAGGTCATTCTTTTTTTCTGGTACTAGAAATATAGCTCAGGCTTTCACATTGAGCTGTTCCCCCAGAACCTTTTACTGTTTATGGACACAGGGTCTCACTAAATCTCTAAGTTGCTCAGTTACCAAAACAGGGCTTGAAATTACAATCCCGCTGCTTCCACCCCCAAGAGCTGCTAGGATTACAGGTGTGTGCCACCGTGCCCGACTTGAAGTCTGTCTTAATTACACTTTCCCTCACATATAAGTCACCTGAGCCTCACTTTAGAAATAGATCCAGAATGCTACAAATTCTCATTAGAACTGAAGTGGCCATCACTTCCCCGAGATTATTGCAATAATCCTTCCTGTTTCCCTTGCTTTCATTCCTACCTACTTCTGCTCACTGCTCAACACAGCAGAGTAACTTTGCAAGATACAATTTACATTCTTCGAGTTTCTCTTTCAAACATGTAATGAATTTCTTTCTCTCTCTCTCTGAGTCTAACCCAAATGTTCACTACGTACCAGTCCCACAAAACCCCGTGTATCCATCATCCTTCTGTCTGTGTGACCTCGTCTCCTGTCATTGCCCTCTCTCCTTGTGAAGCCTCACTTGCATTCACGTCAACTCATAAACATCTCAAAGTCCAAAAGTGATCAAATTGCAGACTCTTCACACCTGTTGTTTCCTCTCTCTGAAATGTCCTGCATATTCGTTAGACTTGATTCCCCAGTTCTCCGTGGTGGTCTCTAATCAAGGGGCCTTGTCCATGAGAACTTCTTCCATGGCACCCGGGCACTCTCTGTGCTTACTAAGGTTCATTTATTCCATAGCCCTGACCACTGTCTCATACATGTTTTTGCGTGTACTCTCTGCTTTCCTAGGCTAGGATAGAAGGTCTATGGGAACAAGAACATTATTTTGTCTGCTGCCACATCTCCCATCACCTACAAAAGTGTCTGTCGCCCAGTTGACATCAAATTAACGTTTTTCTAGCAGAAGCAATTATTAAACCTTTGCTGAGTGCTCTGTAGGTGCCAGGCA
Source organism: Ctenodactylus gundi (assembly GCA_004027205.1). NCBI lineage: Eukaryota > Metazoa > Chordata > Mammalia > Rodentia > Ctenodactylidae > Ctenodactylus > Ctenodactylus gundi. The sequence continues at coordinate 65,012 of PVKB01004166.1, read as the reverse complement.
GTGAGTGTGTTATGTTCTGATAATACAAAGACGAAGAAGGCACAAATCTTTTCTTGGACAAGCTCGTCTGTCTAGTGTGCTTCTCTGGTAGACAGAATCATGCCCCTTTTTATACCTTCAAGATGTCCGTGTCCTGACCAGTAAAACTTTTGGATGAGTTATTTTTTCATTGCAAAAGAGGCTTTGAAGATGTGATTAAGGATCTTGAGATGGGAGGAAGACCATGGATAATTCAGGATGTGGCTGTTAGAGAAAGACAGAGGAGGGGGCATGAGGGAAGAGGAGAAGGAGGAAGGGGAGGAGAGATGGAAACGTTCTACTGCTGGCTGCAAGGCTAGAAGAGACCATGAGCCAAGGAATGCACAGCAGGGCACCATTTCTCTTTCTTGGCCTGGATTTAATTGACTGGTAAATCAATCTTGCGCTGTTTCTGTGTAACCACAGTTATCATTGTTTAAACGTTTAGTAGAGCATTTCCATTAAACACCAACCAACAGTCAAATAGTCTCACGTCTCACTGTGGTTTCTATGTGTAACATGCTTAATCCAAGGCCTGGGTGATCCAAGCCAGAGCCAGTGCTGGAATCGCACCTACCTGTATGGGAGGGCTAGTTAAATTCCAAACGTTGCCCCAAGCTGACACTCCTTCAAGTCTTTAACCTTGTGAGCAAGGCCTGTTTATTCAACGTGGGAGAAAAGTTGGAGGTTGTGTTATTTCACTCTTTGCTAATGAGAGATCCTGTACCAGTAGGGAAATATATGCATTCCTGATGGTTTTTAGATTATTCTCAGAGTAATTTAATACAATTATTTTTACATCAGTCAAATCCACCTATAAATCAACATAGTTCTAACCATAATCTTTGCATGTTTTTTTTTTCCACTCTCATGCAGAGGAGCGTCTGGGAGAAGTCAGAAGACCCTTTACTCCTTTATCTCAGACGCATTCCTGCTTCTTTTTATTAGGCATTTTCCTCAAAGTGTTCACATGGTGACTTACTGAAGACCTTGTGCAGGATTATTATCAATGACTCCCTCAAGCTCTGAAAATTGTGTCCCTCATAAAAATAAATGAACAGGCAAAATAAATGAACAGAGGCATTTATATATATTCTACTACCTACAAAATCTGATTTTTAAATTCTGAGATTATTTAGATTGGGAAAGGACATGAGAATATATATGAAATAATTATGTTTTCTTGCAAATAAGGAAAATGAGGCATTTTGGGCAACTTGTCACGTATGATGGGCAGTGTGACCATATTGTCTTTGTAAATTACCCTTCAGAAACTTATCTAATCCATACCTACAGTGTAGTGTGAAAGACTTCAGGGGGTTTTATCCAAAGCCAGCAAGGAGAAATAATAAATTTTATTTAAAATTTAAATGATGTAACATAAGGAAAAAAGACATTTGAGGTGATGTGGCAGAATTCCTAACTAACAGCAAGGGGGTGTTACATGGTACAAAGGCCCAGATTTCAGGGTATCTGGTCTGCTTGCTCGCTAGATCGTGAGCCAAGGAAACAGCATTACATGACCTCTTCTTGTGTCAAGTTTTCACATTCTCAAGTGTGTGTAATGAAATGTGCCTCAGAGAACTGCTGGACAGTTGCTTGATATTTTGAAAGTGCTTAGGACATCTACAGAAATGCTTGCTACATTATGTTACTACCATCAAATTACATAATTAAGTGAATCAACCTACTTTATATGTAAGAAGTAAGAAATTAAGTTTGGCTGGTTTGTCCTAAGGAATGCAGCCGAAGTGTGCGTACAGTACGCATTACCAGCTAATGTTTCTCTCGACCACTACCCACGTGGAAGCTACAAAAGTTAATTACTCTTGCAATTGCCTTTGTAGCTAGCCAGGATCACTGGACAAGGTATGACCAATAAGCTACAAGCAGAAATCCAACAGAGGCTCTGAAAAACCTTTACTTGCTTTGAAATGTTTCTATAAACATTCACAATTTATATCCTATTGCAGTACTAAAACTCTTAAAGGAAAGAGCAACTTGCATCTTAAGTCTGACACACACAGCAACAGCAGTTAATTAAAAACAAATCTAAACAAAAATACTTAACACTTGTTTTTATTCTGTCCTTACAATCACACTAATTAGGAAATATATGAGTCGTCTTCCTCCTCCTCCTTCTTCACCAAGCAAGATTCTATCCTTACCTTACAAGCTTTAGAATAATAAATTTTCAGCATGATAATGGCTTTCTAAATTTATACTCTATTTTCTTAAATATAGCTTCTGGAAGCCAATAAAATTACACAGAAAAGTATTTAGCCATGAGGATTACTAAAATATTATTAATTTATTATATAAAATTTCATTTGAAGTTTTGTTTTAAAATATAACAAGCTCTATACTATCAGTTTCTTTAGTTAAATTCTCTTATAAATGTAATACTAGGTAATGAAAACTTACTTTTTTCAATTTAGTATAGTTTGAAAATCAGTCAAAACAAATCAGAATGATGTTTAAGATACAGCTCTGCCTTGCACCGCTTTTTTCTATTAATTTTGTTAAATATATCTATGAGAGGTAAAGGTGAAAAATTTATAGTCATACATTGCATTCATCACAGACATCATCCTAATTCAATAGAAGTTCACCCAATAACTTTTAAAAAATCTTTTATGACTCTACTCCCATTTTTACAACTTGTAAGACTTTGGAATATTAAATTTTTGATAGGTTTTAGTGGGATGATTCTGTCTAAATTAACAGTCAGGGGGAAGGATTTTAACTAATTGATGACTACAGGCTCCTGCTGGACTTAATAAGAGAAACGGTACAAATGCCTCCAAATTTCTAAAGAATGGCTATGAAAGTGACTGAAGCCTCATGTAGAACCTTCCCAACTTGCACATCTCAGAGAATTTGCAATATTAGACAAGTTTGGCCTATTAACTACTTTGAAAGAATGAAAATAGCACAGTAAAAATGTCATTCTTTGTTACTTTGAGGTTCCTAATTGACTATCTATCTATATCTATATCTATATCTATATCTATCTATCTATCTATCTATCTATCTATAAGTGTTGAAGGTCTTAACAATTTGATTTTGAAATTTTTTCATTAGATTTTAGAACAGGCAAAAAGACAACTTTTCACTACAGGATTGAATCCTAAGCTTGCTACAAAAAAATAACTTAATTGACAGTCACTGGGCTCTTACAATTTGTTAACTGGGATTTATTTGAATTTACATTGAACAATCTACTTTTAAACACATGCTGAGGGCCATTTTCTCTCTTAGCAACTCAAAGAATTCCTACACTCTTGCAAAGGCTTGTCTTCCTAGTTTTGAAAATACTCCCCAACTCATATTTTTGTAGCAATTCATTTTGAAAGATAATTATAATTATACAACTTTTATGCATAGCTTCCTTTTGGCCATAGTTGTTCTGTAGTACTATGTTCCAGCATATTCCATATAGGAACTTTCTACTGCAAAATCATCTTCTTTCCTTGGCATTCGAATCTACAACGTGGTCTGCCCTGTGTCAGCTTTCTGCAATGTAAAGCACTCTTCCTTCTCCGTGAGAGGAGCAAAAACACTGTAAATGTCACAGACTTAAGAAAACATCCAGATACTCTTTAAGACTTTATAGAATATATAAAGCCAATGATAAAAATTATACAAAGTCCCAAATTCTGATCAACACGCAAGGACAAGAGATCAGGGAGAAAATTAAGAAGTCCAAAACAGGCATCACTCACGGCTAATTCCAATGAGACGGAGGGGCTTTCCCTCCCCGACACGGCTGTGGAAAGGTGTGAGAGCAAGAAACAGGAGAGGAAGAATAAGACAAGATGGGACAACTAGAGGCCTGCATTGTGGTGGCCACAGCCATGTTCTCCTCCCACCTTGCCCCATGCAAATGAGCTGAGCCTAACTTCCTAGTGTCAGCATCTTCATATGTTTTATTTTGTTCATCTGGCTGAGAAAAAGAGGGTGGTTTTCTCAGGTGCTCAGCAGGAAAGTTTGGAGAAGGCAGTTATCTGTAAAAGAAAGAAAAAGTGTAACTTCTGAAGCTCCAGCATGCTGTCTCTATAACCATATATTTTGCTCCTTGAGAATTTCTACAATATCTGTGTGGATGATTGTATGTTTATATAGGTGTTTATATAGGTGGGAACCATAAATTTTTAGATCTTCATTGCCTAGTATATAACATTGTGTCATATTATCCATCCTCAGTATGTGTTGAGCAGATGTTTCTAGAATTACATTAGTTGAATTTATGTTGTGTCATATAGAATACACAAAAATAACCTCAAGGCTATTTAAATTAAAGTACCTAGAATGTACAAAGAATGTACAAAAAACTTTTTTAAAGATAAAAGACCCAATCAAAAATGGGCAATTGAAATAGGCAGTTCTTAGAAGATTATATGCAAATGGCCAGTAAATATATGAAAAAATGTTCAGTCTATTCAGCAAATCAAAACAACTCTGAAATTCCTCTTACTTTCATAAGAATGGTTGTTAAGAAGACTTCAGAAACCAAAAGTTGCTGGTAAGGTTTTGGGGGGAAGAAGCTCTTCTACATTGTTGGTGGGACTGTATACTGGTGCACTGTTATGGAAACCTTATGGAGATTCCTTAAAAAGTTGAAAATAGATATTACAATTATCCAGTTATACTTACTGCTTCTGGGTATCTTTCCAAAAACATTAAATACATCATATGAGAGTGGGACATGCGCACCCATGATTATATCAGCATAAATCATAGTAGCTAAATCCTGAAGCAGGTGATATGTTCACCAACAGGTGGATGGACATAGAGTACGTGACATATTTACCCAGTGCTCTACCACTGCACCCTTAAACAGAGATAAGTGTGAGGCATCTTCAGGAAAGCGGATGCACCTTGAGGCTACCATGCTCAGCACAATGAATCACACATAGAAGCTTATGTATTGCACAGTCTCTGCAGTATGAGGTAATGAAAGTACAGATAAGTAAAACAGAAAAGTAAGCGTGACGCTAGGAAACGGGAAAGTGGACTTTTGTGAAGAGGGAGAGGGGGCGTAGGGGTCCGTGGGAGCGGGGAAGGGGTGAAAGGAGATGACAGTGATGAAGAGGCAATATGCATGTGACCAAGTTTTCAAACTGAAACAGTTATTCTGATCATACTAGCATTGTATAGTTATTTGTTATTATTTTCTTATTCTGCTTTCTTTAAATACAGTAAAAATATAAAGAAAGGAATGAAGGATATCAAAAGAGGAAACACTAGGCAGTTCTATAATAATATGGCTATAAAAACCAACCACAAAATTAAAATTTTAAGTAAGAGATACATTAATAAAGTGCATTAATAGATCGGGATTTATTTAAAGTTGGGCTTATTTTATAACATAATCTTTTGTGAGATACGATAGTGGATCCCACTCACTCTAAGAAAAGCTACACAAAGTATTATAGAATAACCCTCTAGAAAAGGATTCTTAGAAACTATACACTGGAAAGCCAGCATAAATATTTTTAATTTTCCATTATGTTATACCTAATAAAATTAATTAAATTGGGTGTGGTAGGTAAGTGTGGTAACTTAATGAGATCCTGTCTCAAATTCAAAAATAAAAATTTACTGAGAATATAGCTCATTGTGAAGGCCACCGGTTCAGTCCCTAGTACCATGCTTGCGTACACACACACACACACACACACACACACACACACGTGTGCAAAGTGGGAACAATTTATTCTAATCAAGCTTCTACATGCAACTACTGTGTTTTTGAAAGTAAAGGAGAGATCAAAGAGCAAGCTAAGGCACATACAAAGGCAATCATTTAAAACCAAGATAAGGACATTTTATAGGACAAATGACTAAGTTTATCAAAAGAAAGGGAGAGGGGTCATCAAAGAAAAATAAGAAAAAAGACTTAAGACACTTCAGCCAAATACTGTATGAAAATTTCATTGGGCTCAGTTGAAACAAACCAACTTGGGTGGAAGGAAAGGTTTTCCTTGCCCCGCCCCCCCCCCAAAAAAAAGTCAGGAAATTTGAATATACTGTATGTTCATTAGTATTAGAATTAAAATCAAGGTTAATTATTTTAGATGTAAGCAAACAATATTTTCACAGTTTCTTATGCTAATATATGAAATGACCGCAGTTTCCTTTTGAAACAACAGTAAAAACCTTTTTCCCCATTTTACTGATATTTATAAGCACAAAATTTAAGGTTTACAATGAACTTTAGCATTTTGTGCACCTACTTATGTTGTCAAGGTGACAAGCACTTTCCAACTCTCCTTTTGTCCCTTCCTCTACCCACCCTTCCATCTCTCCCCACCCTACCCCCCTGTTTCACTTTGTTTTTCATTTTAAGTTCCATAGGAACTGTGCTCTGGGACTCTCGATTCAGAGAGACCATTCGATGTTTCACCTTCTGCTTCTGACTTATTCACTAAGCATGATGTTCTCAATTTTCTTCCATTTGCCTGAAAAAGCCTCCACGCTGTTGGACTTTATAGATGCATAGTATTCCATTGTGTATAAATACCACAGTTTGTGTATCCACTGGTCTGTTGATGGGTATTTTGGTGACTTCCATATTTTAGCTATTGTTAGTTGTGCAGCTATGAACATGGGTATACATGTATCTCTGTTGTGTGTTGTTTTGGCCTCTTTTGGATATATTCCCAGGAGGGGTGTCACTGGATCAAAGGGGATATTTATTTCTAGTCTTTTGAGAGCTCTCCATACTGCTTTCCAAAACGGTCGTACAAATTTACACTCCCACCAGCAGTGCAAGAGGGTTCCTTTCACCCCACAGCCTCACCAGCACTGATTACTATTTGACTTTTTGATATAGGCCATTCTCTCTGGGGTGAGATGGTATCTTATCGTTGTTTTGATTTGCATCTCTCTTATGGCTAGGGATGTTGAACATCTTTTCATGTATCTGTTGGCCTTATGTACTTCTTCATGTGTGAACTGCCTCTTCATTTCATTTGCCCACTTTTCAATAGGATCCTTTATTTTGGTTGGCTTGCTTTTCTTCAGCTCCCTGTGTATTCTAGTTTTAACAGTGAAAACTTTAAGAGGCAGAATAGATGAAAAAATGAGTCAATGTTAACAATTATTGAAATTGAATAGTAGTTGCACAGGTGCTCAATATATACTTATATACCTTTTGTTCTTGTATTATTTAAGTTTTTGTAATAAAAATGAAAACAAACACAAGGAGATAAATTTTCACTATTCCTTCTATACACAAAATCACAGTTCTAGAATATTCATTTGGTCCTTGTAGCTGTGTATTTCCTTCAGTGTAAACATGCTATCTTTTACGTAATTGGACACTGACTGAATGTCTTAGCTAAAATATTTGTTTCATGATTTCAATATCAGAGAAGACTTCTATTATTTTGGATTTTTTGAAGTTTATATTTTCTAGTTCTTTGTATGTAATTTAGGAATCAATGTGAGCTATGTAAATGTCGTCTTGAGAAGATTCTAGATTCTGTTGTATTCTTCTGACAGATACCCATTTGTCAGTTTCAGTAGATAATATGGTTTTATTAAAAAAGTAAACTTTGTCTTGGGGCTACTCAAATTTTATCATATCAGGGGTTGATTTTTAGCTAGATATTGACCTGTACCTAGTTGAGACAAAGGACTGAGCAAAGTTGTACGCAACACTTGGGACCCAAACTTTCTAACTCTTCCCTTCCCCAGATCTCACCACACATGTCTTAAATTCTGTATTCTTGTGGAGTTCTTTTTTTCCCCAGCAGATTATCTAATTCAATTTCAGTCATTAATAAAGAATCCTGCTCATCATGTTTTCAGAAATTAAGTGTCATTTTTAAAATCACCAAATATGGTTTCTTTTTTCCAAATGCAATCTACTCGGCATACTACATAAATACACACACACACACACACACACACACACACACACACACACAACAAAAGTACTAAAATTTTCAAGAGTAAACCCTAAAAGACTAAGACCATGGTAGTGGTGAAGAATGAATAGGAGGAGAAAGAAAATATACAAAAATATATTTTCTATTGCAGACAGGATGTTCATTAGTTCTAGACATAGCAATACAGCTAATAGTCTGAGGTTGCTAATAAACTCATGTGTCATTAGCAAAATGCAGAGCAGCTGAAGATAGACTGGCACAATCAGAGTGTGACCGTTTTGTGTGACATTCTGATATGTGACTTGCTTTCTACTGAGAGAAAAGCAGCCCAGTAGACAATAGGAAAATTATCTATGTGACAACTAGAACTCACCGGATGTAGAACTGATAAATCCAAAAAGTTATGTAACATACTTTCCCATAAATAGAAACAGTGTGTAATTTATGCTTAAGTGTAAGTTAGTCAAGTTTTGTAGACAATCCAGAGAGCACTTCTGTCACCCTTAGACGTTTCATCATTTGCATAGACATCTCAGTGCAGTACGGCTTCAGCTTTCTGCCCCTTAACCTGCCCATGGACTAAAGAACGCAGTCAGTGAAATGACTAGGGACAAAATTTCACTTGGTGCAGCTGTGTCATCACAGGTCTTTTCCTCTAGATCCTGACATGTTTTTCTGGACCCCCTTGCTTCTCCCCTAGGTGAGCAGTCAGGAAGCAGTTTGTGCCGAAATTATTCCCCAATTTAGTTTCTTACTCTTGACTTTCTTGCTTCTTGAATTCCACTTTAATTTTTCAGCTGATCTTTCAATATTAAATTCTGATTTTTGCTGCCATGACTCTGGACAGGAAAGCTGGTAGAATCTTCCATTATAGCTATATGCTATAGAATGAATGTTTGAATTATGCCAACATTAATATCCCAAGATATAATTCCCGGTGTGGTGGTATTAGGAGGTTCGCAGGAGGGTAGGAGGTGATTAGCTGTGACAGCATAGGTTCTTTTTTCCTTCACCTGCTTGAGACTTCTGTAAGAAGACAGTCGCTTGTGAAATAGGAAGAAAGTTCTCACAAAACACCTCATCTGATGAAATACTGATTGTAAACTGCCCAGGCTGCAAAACTGTGGGAAATAAATTTCAATTGTTTACAAACTGCCCCATCTTCTGTTAATTTTTATAGTAGGCTAAAACATTAAAATATCATAGAGAACAGGGATGCCCTTGGACCTGAAAGTCACACACTCACAAAATTTTACTTCCACAGAATTTGAGGTTTTTAAGAGTGTATTCTCTTCCAGAATCTTTAACTACCTTACTTAATATTTATCTATTATTTTATAATTGCTATGTATGGGAAGGCTTACCTAGCCAAGTCTCTTCAGTATACTTAGAAGAAATTGACTAAATCAGAGAGGGTTCATGCATTAGCTTAGAGAGGTGGTAGGCTCATGAATATTTTTAACTGATATAAAATTGTGTGTTGGTAACAGAGTTGCATTATTGTGAGGGAAGAATCACTGTTTTCTTCAAAATTTTCATTCTGTGACACAGACAGATTAGAAAACATTGCTTAAGTAAAACTTAGAGAATCTAGCCATGCCTTTAAATTTTAACTTTTTATGAAAGTAGATTTCATCTTAATTATTCTTGTATAGATAATTCAAGTCGATTTAAAACTACTATTAATTGATCAATTTCACTAAAAGTTGAAAGCAAAGAGAAGAAGCAAGAGCTGCCCCAAAGTAGCCATCTCTTCTCTTGTCCTGGTGATTGGAATGACCGCGGATGTATGCCATTACTCATCTCTATTGAATGTATAGACATGTAAAAAAAAAAAAAACCACAGAAATTAGGATTCTGAGTTTCAATCTCCTGCTGAGTTTCAGGAAATGCACAAGGCTTTGCATAAATAATTGTTTGAGCTTCCTCTATGTACAGCGTGGTTTAGTGGTAATGAAATCTAAGCTAGTTGACTTTTGGCCTGAAATGCATCAAGTATAATGTGATTCACCAGAATGGAATGGAACATACTTAGTCTTTTATTCAAAGATTATGCATAGACACTCATTTTAATTCCCCTAAATACAGCAAAACTGCCAGCATTTCACTGTAAGTCTTGGTAGAATGAGCCCCCTAAAATTATACAAGTCCAGATTTAGAATTAACTAGAGTCACAGTTCAAATTGAATTCATATAATTTCATCATTAAATTTTTGAAGAGTTTACATAGTTAAAATGGGAAAATAAGTGTATGTGTATTGCTTCTAAATTTTCAAACTGTCTGGACACATACTATAAATTGTAAAGCTAGAGCTGTATTTTCAATTATACTGTGTTTGCTGATTTTTGTTTATTTACTGGCGTAGAAAGTAGGCCAGACCCTAACTGGGACGTGGGGACAGGGCGAAATGGGCCCTCCGTGTGTGAATCGCACAGAGCACGCAGCTCGCTGAGGTGCAGCCTACCCACCTTCCCTTGGCAGGCGCGGACTTGGCTGGCACCTCACTTGATCACGCGGGCTCCTTGCTTCTGCTTCCAAATATCACAGCCGCACAGACTCGTGGCGCTTTTACAACCATTTAGCTTTGAGGAAGGAACAGCGTCATCCATCATCTTGTATTTTTTCACACTTTCCTCACCTTGGGTTCCAATCGCTGAGGGACATGCACAAACAGCAGTCCCGGTTATCCTTAAAAGGGATCCTGGTATTTGACGCCGTAACAGACAAACCGACTTGGGCACCATGTCACCAGATGACAGCAGAGACAAATGCCACCTTAACATTGATTTACAAGCATTTGTTCTTTTCCATTTTTTATGTATTATCTTTTTGCACCATGTGCACATGCAGATGCATGCGTACTAATGTTTAGCAAAAATCTCCTCCGTTGGGGGGTAAAGCTCAGTTAATTGCCTAATAGACAATTGCTATGCATATTTATTCTCATGAATTTCTCTCTCACTGAGATGATTACTCTAGTAGATGGCTGCTGTTAATCATCAGTCTACTGTTTGTATCTTTTATCAAAAAACCATAAAAATGTACAAAGTACAGCAAGCCAGATTTTTGGCCAAAACATTGCCTACATTGGTCAATCCTAGAAAGTAAGAAGAGGGAAGCGTCATTCCTTTGCTTAATTATATAAGAGGGAACATGTAGGTAAATGGGAATAATGCGAAGACCCTTTAATCCTAAAGAAAACCGGTATCTCCTACACAAAGTAAACAATGGTCAGTGCAAATGTGCACCAGAACCCTGGCAAATACTTGCTTCTTTTAATCAAGAATATTTAAATAATTTGTGCACTTTGACCAGAAAATTCCAGTAAGCAAATTTCTGCAGGAATAATCAAATGTAGAAAAAAAGTATATTCTGAAAAGTATTTAATAGAGTATGGTTTATAATGCAAAGAAACTTAGAGTAATTTAAAACCCTTAAAGGAGCCACAATTGTGTACATTTTATTATAAAATAAATACTACAAATGAGTGTTTTATGAAATGTTTTAAAATATGGAACAAAAAAGCTCACAAGGTTAAATTTAAGCAGTTAAAGAACTCATGTAGATTTGTACCAAGATATCAAAAATATGAGTGCTCAAAATAGTCACATATTGGAAAAAGCCCTAATGTCCTTGAACAGTATGAGTAGGCAAAGAAGTTCTATACAAAATGTCAACAAAACTTAGCTGTGAGCAACAAAATATGGTTCCTGTTATCACGATGCAAGAACAAAAAATGAAATGACAACGTTACGTAGAAAGTTGTGAACATCTCGTTTTAACAAACAAGGCAAAGGGTTTGATTATAGGCAGGTCGGGAAAGTGTCTCCATCTGTGTAGGAGCTAGGGGGACATGATCATGTAGGTACAGGCCCCAGATTCTCCTAGGTGCTGGTAATATTTTACCTCTTGACCTAGGAGTTAGTAGCATCCTGAAATGAGACTTAAAGAATATATAAGATTAGCTCAAATTAAGATGAGATGGGAGGAAATTCAAAGGTCTGGAACAGTGTGGCCCATGGAAAAGATGCAAAGAAAACAATTAAACAGATTTGGATGTGTTGATGAGAATTGAAAGAACATAAATAGAAACTAAGCTGGAATATGGTAGGCACAAGAACTCTGCACCCTAAGCCATTTACTGACCGTGGGAGAATTTAGGAAATGGTATCCCACTCGAGTCATTGACATGGCTGTTTCATGCTTCCCATCTTTCTCTGCAGTCTCAGTGGGGTTCCAATCCCTGGCCCCGCGTGTAAACCAGGCAGAGTTGAAATCGCCTTAGCAACCTCCCCCTTTCTGAGAAGAATTTCACACGTCCACTTCCTAACACGGACGTTTAAGGGCGCGGATTCCTGTCTGTGCTGATCTCTGGCTCCAAAAGTCTGTTCTGGTTTCTGGATCGTTTTGTGTTGTTGTTGTTGTTTGTTTGCTTCTTTTTTTCCCATTTCAAGAAAAGACCTAACATAGTGAAGTCTTCTATGTTCCGACTACTATATAATTCTGATTGCCTGGCTCTGTGCTCCTTCTGCAGCACAGCTGGCCTTTTCCCAGTCTACGCGCTGACCCCTGAGCAACCCTGGGATCCGGCCTGGGCCTGCTCTCGGCCTTCTCCAGGCAGCGCAGGCTGTGTCTCCTCCTCCACAGCATCCGGCCTGGAGAAGGGAGGACAAGCTCCTGGTTTGTTTGAGTCTGCATTTCCGCCATTCAGGATGGAAACATTTGTTCAACAATTAACAAGGAGGATGACTATCAATTACTACTGTAGAAAGAAATTGACATTACCATTACCTCTGCAATTTATATGTCAAAATTATTAAGATCATTTTTCCTGATAGAAAAATAAATACATATTATCATGAATGATTTTTTTATTTGAAGTTTGTTGTTGTTTTTTCCCCCAGGGAAATCATTTGTACCTAGATACTTAGCACAAATTTTCTTTTCAATGTATTTGGGCAGTAGAATCCCTTGGTAAGAAATAAGAAAAATGTAAGGGTCGTTTCTAATGACAGTACACTACTCATCAATTTGTAAGTGAAGAAGACTTATAGGTGGTATTTTTTCCCCTACAGAATGAAGATCCCTTTATTTCCAGATACTTTTCCCTTGGATAATACTTTCCCAGTAAAACAATCATAAAAGAGGGTGGAACAAAACAATTAAAATAGCCTTGGTTATAAATTCTTCTGTTAAGAGCCAATGATTTATAGTGATACATCTGTTTTCACGAGTAGTGACTGTAATAATATTGCACTGCAAAATTTTTGTTTTATGTAAATATTTGTTCCAACCCAACTTATCCGGAGTTACTCCCAGTGAAGCGGCTCTCACAGTGAGCCGTTGAGAAAATCAGGGTGTGTTGTTTTGTTTTGTTTTCTGTGTTCTCTTGCTCCTTGACTGCTGCAAGAGCAGCACAAGAGCCAAGAGTGTGTCAGCTTTCAGTTAGGATCATTATGATTGTCCATGTGTTCTGCATTATTAAATCAGAACAAAATGATTTTACTGTGGCAATTTCTTTTATGCAAATTGCGAACCAATTCCGATTTTCAATGGGATTATATAGAAGATTTTCTACCACTATTCATTTTTGCATCACTATTAGTCAAGATTCTTTGACTGCAAATAATAGGAAGTCACTCAAACTAGCTCAAGCAGGAGGGAGGGGAATAGAGGACAGGAAAAGAAACTCAGCTGTCCATCGAGAATGTGACTGTCCCACACTTCTGAGTTATTAATGTTCTAAACAAACAGAATCAAATGTGCTCTTTCCTACCCTAAATTGTCAATTTTCACGAAAAGGGAAGAGACTCCTCCAATCTCATCTTGGTGTTCAAGTTCTCCGTGCCATTACCAATACTATGAAGAAACATGGGTGCCGAAAAGCAATGCCTTTAGAAAGGGATTGAAAATGATTCTGGGAGAAGACAAAATTAGCCTTCATCTTTCTTGAAATACATATCTCTACTCTTACCGCTACCTCGCTCTTCAATTTGGTTTGAGACGTAGAGTCTAAGAAGATCTTCAGCCTGCACAGACACATTGTAATAATTTATTTAAAAGAAAACACAGGAGCCTTTCTGATCTCTTCTGTGATTCAAGTTCCTCAGGGAACTTTGGCATGGTTGATGGGAAGCTATTCAAGCTGCTGCTTCTGTGCTCGCACACACTCTCACTGAGCTGGTAGACAATTTGAAGCAAATGCCAAGAATGTATGTTACAAGGAAGAAGCTGTGTGGATATTAGGCAAAAACAATGTGCAATTCATTCTTCCTATTAATGAGCCATTTCCCCTCCAGGCAAAATTATTTCACCAACATATGCTAATGAAGGGTTTCAGTCAGGCCTTCTTGACAAATCGGACATGCTGCTGGACTGGTGCCATTGTTTTGGAAATAAACACAAGGCTTTTTCCCCAGAGCTTTCCCTCAACATTACCTGGAGAGAGAACATACAACTCCATCCATCCCAGATTATCTGATGTGGAACTTCAGAGTTTTTTCCACAGATAAGAAATCAATGAGGGGCCTGGAAGAATGGCACACGGATTAAAGTGCTTGCCTTGCAAGCACAAGTCCCTGAGTTGATTCCCTAGCACCACGTAAAGTAGGGCGTGGTGGCACAGGCTTGTAATCCCTGCACTCAAGGGGCTGAGGCAGGAGGATTGCAGTGAGTCCAAGTCCAGCCTGTGCTACAGAGTGAACAAGTAAACAAACACACCAAGAAATCCTTAAGGTAGTCCAGGAAAACTAGGGCTTACTGAAAAGCAGTAAAGAAGGACTCTAATTGATGGCAAGAGTTACTGGCAAGATGTGCACTACACAAAGTTAAAGATGTGTAATCCTCTTAACCTTTTTTCTAACTTTATAAAATCTGTAGCGTGGGGGCAATAAGTTCAGAAAGAGGAACTCATGCAGTCACAGAGCAAAGTCATTCCACTAAAAAAGTTCAGTATGTATTGGTTTAAAAAAATGACACGCACTTTCATAGGATTAAAATTGTGTCTTATGACTGATGAGATAAAAAAAGTGATCTCCTTTGCTATGGCTGCAAAATCTCAATAAAACGTTTTCAACAAATGATGCTGTTGTGCCATCCTTCGGCAGATAGGTAGTGGACAGCGGCAGGGCAAAACAGAAAGTTAGAAATACCTTCGCGAACTGTACCCATGAGGCAAAAAGAGATGACAATGTTATAATGCCTTTATATAGAGAGAAAAAATATGAGAGAGGGGAGAGAGAAGGAGGGAGAGACGCCAGCTGACAAGTGAGAATCCCACACTATTGCCTGGAGAAGTCCCACAACCAATATCAATTTGGCTGATTTTCTCTTTACTCTGTCCCATTTTATAAGATTTTATGGCTTTAATCACTTTAGGGGAGGAAGTGTAACAAAGGAGCAATGTGATTTCCTCAGTATGTAAACTCTAATAATTCCTATGAGGTCTTTGTCAGGATTTTGGAATACAGATTACAAGAATGTACCTTATGAAAAGTAGCCGTGAAAGCAAGCCCCGGTATTGCTTTGGCTATTAGAACTGGCAGTTTAAACCCAACGGCATCACAGCGCGGAACTACAAGATGAGCAAGGTTTTAATGCGCGTGTGGCCATTAGGAAGGATCAAATAGGTTACCTGATTCTGATTAAATTTTACCTGTGTCTTTTCTCCTAAAATTTAATCATTCTGGCTATTAAGGTTTAAGATTTAATGTTTCAGTCAGTAAGATTTTCCAGCCTCACATCAAGGACAGTGGTAGGGTGTTTTGATGTCTAAATAAGAAAGGTAATTCTCTTCCTCCTGACAGCCTCCTTCAAGGACAACTGACAGAACTGACTCAGCTCCACTCTGGCACAGAGAACTAATTCTCAGTAAAATGATGGTAAATTTGAGGTTGGAACAAAATTCTTTATCTTTCTCTTGTGGTATTATTACTACTGCAAGGAAGTCACATTGGATCCCATCTTCTCTAAATCTGAAAAACATTCTGCCACAAAAACAGCACTATCTTCTTATTTGAGCTGAAACTTAAAAATAACAAACTTGAATTCTTATTCTGGGCAATATCACCATTCCCGTTGCAAATAAACTGTCCAGTTGTCATTATAAGCAAATGATTTTGCAGAGGGGCAATGGTTTTTAGAAGACTGGCATCGGTAGAAGCTGCTTTCTGCACTAGATTAGTATTGTGCTGTTCAAGCATGCGGGTTGCGTCTCATATTTCTGTACCTCCAGTTTCTAGCACAATACTTAGTGCAAAGTTAGAGCTCAACACACCCTGAAGGAACGCATGAACTCTGAATGAAGCATCTCAAAGAAGGAGACCCTCCAACGCTGTCTCCTTTGACAGTAATACCATTTAGAAAAATAAGACTTGGTTTAGAAGGCTTGTCTTTTTTATTTCAGCCACAGACTAAGTTCACAAGAAAAGAGCACATTTCCCATGGTGCCTGATGCTAACATCTCAAATATCATATCTGATTTAATTAAAAAGAAGTAGTTACAAAGCATCCCAGGTTAAGCCCAATATTATGAATGTATAATGAATCTTAAAGGAAAAATCTGGCAACTAGGATATGTTTCAATAAATCAGAGCACAGCGATGAAATTAAATATGACTTCTTAGAAAACAATTAGACTCTCTCAAACATATCATATCTAATATTTTATACTGCTCAAGTTCTAACCACCCAGACTCTCTCTTCCCTGTTGACTCAGAAGTGTGACTCACTGCAACGCTTTCTTCCAATTATACATGCAGAGGATTTAACACCCTGTGAGGCGAAGTATGGACTTGCTGGAAGTAGCCCATGGATAAATTCTTTCCTTTTTGACCAATAATTGCCAAATTTGTGGTACAGGTCCAAACATTCTTCAGGAATATTTTCCATAATTCTGTGCACGCAGTTGGAGCTTGGAACAGATAAATTACTAATAGCACTTCCTATTGGTTCTCTCTTCTTTCTAGTCTCACTCCACGCTTTTCGTTATTTTTCTCCCTGGAATTTTATTCCATAAGGAAATAAAAGCTCATAAGACCTTGCCTCAGGCTCTCTGTTCCAGAGAAACAAGGTAGACGTGTGGACTAGTCCTACCATGATAAATTTTAGCCAGCTGTCAAAGAACCCCAGCTTCACGTGGCGGAGACAGAGGCAGTGGCACCCTCCACAGGCTTCCCTCACATCTCTCAGTCACCTGCCCCTTATTACATGTTAAGCCTGTCGTGTCTGTTATCTCTTTCACATTTGCCTGAATATCAGACTGCTATCTAAGCTGGATAACACCCTAATTTTGTTTTAACTTGGTAGACAGAAATTGGTTAAAAAAAAAAAAAAACTAGCTGATCTACCAAGCTACACACATACTAAAGAATTAGAAACAAGCTCCAAGAATCCCACAGGGCCGCACATTACCAGAGCTTTTCTGGGCCTAGTGGCCATGGCCTTTGAGATAAAGATTATGACTATACCTTGAACTTCTTACTAAGAGAAGCACTTAAGGCGTTTGGATTTTGCAGGCAGTATATATGGTACTTCTGTTAAAACCCATTTATCTGAAGATTAAAAAGAGTGCTAGTTTTGAATGGTACTTAGGGTAAAAGAAGAATTGGCGCCTGGTTCTGGCTACTGTGTCATATACTGTCCTGCCACTTGAATGAGTTTACGCAATATTGCTAGATGGAAATAATGCTAGGATGATTTGTTAAGTCTCTGGCAAGTCCCAATAGCGTAAACCTTCTAGGCTTTTGGAGAAACACGATTTCCTCTTGGAAAAAAAAAATTCTGTTTGGTAATTTGTTCCTAGGATATCTAGATGTTTCTTCAGACTACGTGAGTAACTGTGGCTTATGAAGTTTCTGTGCGACTTGATATGCCCATCATAAACAAAAATTACCAGATCTGAGTCATAATACAGGGCAGGAGTGTACAATTCTATTTCGTGATATAAATTATATTTGGTGGGAGGTTCCTGCATCCCCAGAAATCATGTGTGATAGGTGATCAAACTCCCATTTTAATGACCCTTAATGCACTGATAGCTCAACTCCAGCTCATATCTATAATCAAATGAGAATTTGTTTTGCAATTAACAGATAAGAAATGAGCTTGATCTTACTCTACAGATGGAATGACATGATATGTTTATATTGAAGAATTGACTTCCGCCATGTTGGTGCTATAAGGCAGTATGTGGGTGCAGGGGGAGCAGTGGTGAGTTGTGAGCGGCACTAGGTTGTCCACTGCGTGTGGAGGGAGAAGCAGCCTGAGGTCCAGCCATACAAGGATTTCTGGACAGTGGCAGGTGATTTGGGTGATTGGTAAAATGCCAACAAAAAGGCAGGGGAGCAGGGAGAGAGAGAGAGAGAGAGAGAGAGAGAGAGAGAGAGAGAGAGAGAAGAGAGAGAAGTTAGGTACAAGAAAATAGTGAAGAACTCTAGGAGATCTTGACATTACAACAAAAGGCTTGCCTTGTCACAAAAGAGGTGCTTCAAGCTCGCAGTCACGCCTGACTCCTGGCCTAGCTGTCACTGTGGCACAGGTATGTGGCTTCTGACTAGTTTACAGTTGGGGAGACTGACAGTTATGGCCCTCTCACCCCCCATCTGGAAATTCTCTATTTGTGCCAAAATTTGACACAAAATCAGACCTGGGGTCAGTCCAATTTTGTACCCAAGTGCCAAAGCAGAGGATCCATACCGCAATGAATTCTAGTAGAAAATAAAACCAGTGTGCAAGTGTTCTAACTTTCCCCTGGATCACATATCCTAAATGTTCCATAGGCTAAAGACCAGGCAGGATACATGTACTCTGCCATCTTACTTCTGAGCAGATTGAATTACCCTTCAGCATCTCCACACTAAATCCAACAGATTTTAACAGGCCATATTTCAAGGAAGCCCGTATCTTAAAAATTTGTATCAAGCACACACACACACACACACACACACACACACACACACACTCACAAAACGTAACTTAAGTAACAGATCATCTTGTTATAGAAACCAGCTCAACTTGATAGTACTATGTACCTTTGAATATACATTAGTCTGTGCTGCCTGTGAGTAATTAAGACTTGGGTACAAATGCTTCTTTCTTATTTTCCTTCAAAATAAGATGGTGTGACCACTGACCACCACGACGGAGAGTTTTCATTGCATAATTCTTAAATCACTGCTGGATTGTTTGACTTGGCCAGAAATCTAAAGCATAACACAAACTCACTGCGGTCAATGATTCAGGACTTGCCTCGCTGCCTTTTCTTTTCTAGGATTCCATTGTCCTTACTAAAGAGTGGCCACACCCAGAGAGTCAATTTTCTGAGTGACTTCAGTCCTTGCAGTAGAAGAAAGAAAAAAGAAGAAAATTAAAACCTTACTTAAATTATTGTTTGTTCTTTCAGACTTTATAATCATCGAAGACTGAGAATTTCCTGTTTTAAACATCTAATCTCCCTGTCTTTAAATGAACAAAGTAGTATAATTTAAAATATTTATTTTGTTAATTAGAATTCTTTGCCTTGTCATGGAATAATGCTAGCATTGTAATCTATATAAAAAACACAATGTCTTTTAACACTTTCCTTGACAAAACCCCGTGCATGCAGTAATGAGGAGACTCGGGTCTCTCACAGACAGTGACTTTGTCTTATCCATATTTAAACTACCGTAAATATTTTGATGTGCCTTCATTTTCTACCTGCAAGCTATTTTCTCACTTAAGTTATTTTTAAAATTCATGTCTATTTCCTAAGTATTTTGTGCTAGGCACTGAGCTAATGCATTCACATTTTCATTTTCACTGATTAGATGAGTAGACATATGTATGTTCATGTATACATATTTGTTCATATGTACATGGTCAATAGATATTGGACGGTCACTTTCCATTTTATCTTAACACATCTCATTATAGCCAATAGGGAAGAGTTACTGTCTCACACCAGAAATAAAGACAAGGGTCTCAAAGAGATGAGAACTGAAGCCAGAACGTGACCAGCCTGTTTGTGATGAACCGCAGCTGTGTATCTTCTCATGCAACTATTTTCCTACCAATGAATTCAGAATGTTCTTGGAGTGGATTTTGTGAAAAACAAATACATTTGTTGAAAATACAGAAATATAGGATATAAGGTAGAGTCCATGGAGACAGAAGAATATCAACTCTTCATTGTAAGGTAAAGGAGACCAGCAGAGAAGGAAAATGCAGTGTGGAAGCTACTGTAAAACCAAGGAGACTCAACCGTCCGTCTGGGTAGGCTGCCTCAACACACACATGACCCCGGGAGGCACATCTCTCCCGCACATCTGCTGCATGCCATCTCTGCATGAGGCTCTGTATTGCTGCTGGGGACTCAACCCAAATCCAGCCCAGAGATGTTCTTTATTCCCAGAACTACGAGGTTTATGGCAAAGTATATCCAAGACAAACAGGAAGAATTCTGAGATAGAGATGAATATAATTTTGGTTGTTCAGAAAATAATCGGCGTAGTTTCACTTTGATTTTTAAATATAAATGCTATTCACGTCTACACAAAACAGGCATGAATAAGTGTTTGTTCCCTAAGTGCAAAAATATTTAAAATTTATTGTTAAAAACCATAAAGCTGGAGATGTAGCTCAGAAATAGAGTGTACACTTAGCATATATAAGGCCCTGGATTCACTTCCCATCTTCTCCCTCCCTCATTCCATCAATGTAATCAGTCATATTGACTGACTAGAAAACAGTAATTATGTGATCTTAATAGATTCAGAAAAATTCACAAAGTGTAACATCTTTAACTACAAAAATTCAACAATATTCAACAAGTTCGCTAATAAAAACTATTCACAGAAATATCTAGAGCACTGATTCTTCAATCTGTGGTTTGCATTTGAATCACCTGGAGAGCTTAGCAAAACACCTGCTGGAGGACCCCTTCTCTTCTTTACAGAGTTTCTGAGTCAAAAGGCCTAGGGCATGACTCAAGAAATTGCATTTCCAACAACTTCCTAGGCGATGTTATCATCGTTGGTCTAGGGCTTCTTTTGCAGAACTACTGTCACACACTTTCAATGCTATAGTGATGGTACTGTTAATTTTGAGGTTAGGATCAAAATAAGAGTCCTCACTTCTATTTTGCCACTCTTGTACCCTAGGTAAATGAAGATAAAGGTGTAAGAACATTTAATACAATGTTTACAGCAGTAGCAAATGTAACAAAATAGTTCAAATTTCCATAAATAAGGGAATCAATAAACTGTGCAAAAATTGTATGATTATCCATAAAATATCTGGTAAATATTTCTACTTTCTTGACATGCTTTTGGAATGTAAAATGTCCAATTACAAAGTGAAAAAAATGTGTGTACCTTTTGAAGACCTGCAAATTAATGCAACACAAATTAATCCTACACATTTAATGTAATAAATATATTAAAATCAGAACTAGAAGGTTACCCACTGCTTTCAGAATAGTGGTACATTTCAAAGACAGGAGAGAATTTCAATGTACACATGTGAAATTCCCAATAGGGTTCCCTACAAATTTCTAGTCATCAGTCCTCTCATCATGAATGCAAGTTACAGACTTTAGTGGCATAAACAAATCCAAATAAACGAATGTCCTTCTTCTTTATTAATAATGATTCAACATTGTGTGAGAAAGATCCCATCTCTTTCAAAAGTTTCTTTGAGAAAATTCAATAAAGCAGAGCCCTTCCATAACCACTACAGTTGGCAAGATGCCTCTTAAAAATTATTACCATATTGTGATAAACTACTGGTAATTACATTAATCAAATTGCAAAAAAAAAATGTCATTCTCTTAAAGGAAATACTTGGTTTCACTAGCTTACGAATCTGTAATAGCTATACTAAGTCACTTGCTCAAACTGAAATCTAGTTCCTGGTTCATAATTATCAACTGACGATAAATCAGCTCAAGTCAGTCATTTCGCTGTCCTCTGTAAGAGACACAGTTAATATTAAAATACTCAAAAACACCTGCTTAGCATGTTTGCCTCCATGCACGATTTCCAAGCTCTTTGTAAGTTTGCCAAGTATTTTCAAATGAGTCCCCTGAGAAAATGACCTATCAGTAATTTTGTCTGCATTTTCTCAGGCTGATAGGAGGGCAGTTCTTTGATCCTGCTAGCTGAGGGGTGCACTTCTTACTTTTCTGAGTACAGAGACACTTTATGCTTGTGCAGCTAGGCAAAGCTTTGTGCCTACAGTGAGTATTTTTATGCCTTACATAAAACTAAAGTCTGGAACTATGATCTGCAGGTTGGAGGACTGAAGAGTTGGTCCATGCGTTAAAATTATGCCAGGCTCTCACTTTATCTTTTGAAATGCCAGCAACTTACACTTTTCCACTGTTTCTATAAACTAAATTTTCTCCCTCCCCCTCCCCACTTAACCCCTCCTCTCACACTCTTCACCAAACATAGCCAGAGTTAGAACTTTTTCACTGATGGTGACTTTGCTTCTGTGACTTGAAGTAAAATTTGATAATATCTTATAATTGTTTTTTATATACTGAGATAAAAGTCATTTTTTATTTTTCTTTGTGTCTCAGAGAGGTGGAAGAGCAAACGTTATTTAGAAATGTCATGCCCTAAATGGTGGAAAACATTGGAAGAGTGGATTTCACATCAGGACATCAAGGGAGGAAAAATCCCTTCCTCTGCGGTGGTATTAGGTTTCTTTTTCCAGAGAGGGAAAAGTTCCACTAATTAAGATGAAAGCAAAACCCGGATGCCTGTGACAAGTATTTTTCTCCCAGGCTAAAGAACATATCCGTCAAATGAACTCTAACCCGTATTTGGTTAAATTTAATTTTCAGATTGAATGTCTATCTTCAATATCTTTGCATTTCAAAAGAAAGCATTTTCAAATTTAAAAAAAACTGAATTGTTTGACTTTGGTGTACTGTCATGTCATGAAAAAAAGAAAAAAACGTTTTCTCTACCTGTCAAATGTGGCTATTTTTATGCTAAAGACTAATTATCAAGGTAGGAAAGATCTGGTACTGGAAAGGAAACCCACCATTTTCAGGAGCTCCGGATGTAGGTGAAATGTGATAGTCAAGTAAGAGGAAGATGAGCACCTGAGCCTTGAGAAAAGGATGATCACAAAAATATATTATGTCTTTAAGACCATTACCTTTGTGTCAGATGGACAATGCAACTCTCTGCCAAGTAGCAGTTTGCAGTCTCTATAGTAATACAAGACTGGCCTCTGGTAAGAAACGGTCTAAGAACTGGAAATTACTTCAAGGTACAGGCTTTACCTCATTCTCACGCAATTTAAGGAGGTTACTTAATTTACTTCTTGATTTCTCTAGTTGATAATATCATAACAAAATGTTTCCACATCGAAACATAAAGATAATAATAGTATATCCCGGCTTGAGTGCTTGCAAGACTTGACCAGTCTCCCCTCCACAAAGGAGACTCGGGGTACACCGCCCCCCCCACCCCGTGATCG
Organism: Ctenodactylus gundi; assembly: GCA_004027205.1. NCBI lineage: Eukaryota > Metazoa > Chordata > Mammalia > Rodentia > Ctenodactylidae > Ctenodactylus > Ctenodactylus gundi. The sequence continues at coordinate 41,624 of PVKB01004166.1, read as the reverse complement.
TTGGCATTGTCACCCCCTCTGGAGAGTGCTTTGCTCACATTCACGTCCTATACAGACATAAAAAACACTCAGTTGATTTTACTCTTTTGACTAAGTAATATTTAAATTGTAAATATCAAAAGTTGAGGTAAGTTATTTACTTCTGTATTGGAGGTAGGGAGCTATCACTTCACTTGATCTTCATGTTCCATTCAGGTCAAAGCTGTCTCTATTGGATACTTGCGGAACGTGTGCTTTTGAGTTTTGTCGACAAGAAATGTACTCTATGCTGGTACAAATGATTTCAAATTACAATACAAATGCCTCGCATGGGTTATTTCGTATAAGAAAATCACCACTGTTCGTGCATTGGTCGTTTCAACATTTTTACATTTTATATTTTATGGATTTTAGAAGTTAAATGGTAATAAAACCAAATTTGAAAAAAAAAGAATCTTTTTTTTTTCCTTCCACAAGGCATTGAACTCAGAGCCTACACACTCGGCCATCTTTAGCCGGTTTCAGTTTTCATTTTAAGACAGTCTCGGAGCCTGTGCTTTGTCCAGGAAGTACAAGAACCTGTCATCCTTCTAGAGCACTGGGATTTTAGCCGTGCACTGAAATTCCCTGCCATATTTTCATTTATTTAAAAAAAATTAGTGAGTAAAGATAAAAACTTTGAGTATAATCTATAGAAACCCCGATCGAACTACAACACATGTTTTTTCTTATGAAATATTGTATACCAAAGAAATGTATATAAGAATATATAATTTGAAGAATGAAAGTCCTTACCAGATGTCCTTACCACCGTCACCCATGTTGAGAAATGGAGCACAGGTGGCATCTCTGAGACCTCTTGGTGCCCTCCCCGTGGAGGAGCCGCCCTTGACCGCAGAATCAATCATGGCACTGCCTATATGGACACCTATTTCTTGTGTTCTTTCACCTTCTGTGCATGAGTTTCTAGACAACATTTTATTTGGCTTTGCCTGTCAACCAAAAGGGGACCATATTGTCATTATTCTATGTTTCTTTCAGCCACATTCATGTTGTTAGAGGCCTTTCACATTGAGAGATCTCCCAATCTTTTCTAAATGCATCCAAATTACTGGAGGGAACTCTCATTGGGCCCTACTTCTTAAAAGGTTCCACCGACTCCCAATAGCACCAAGCTGAGGCAAAGCCTTTAACACCAGAGCCTTTGGGTGATACAGGAGGAAATGTTTATGGAAAGGAAGAGGGGATGAAGAGGGAAGAGAGGGAGAAAAGGGGGGAGAGAAATGAAGTGATGTGATGAGGGTACCATATGTATGTACCCCAACTCCTCCAGCCAAACATAATTACAGTGCAGCACAAAGAATAACTTTGGGGAGAAAAAAACAAAAATAGATCTAAACTATAGCAGACAGTCCCTCCCTCCCAGACCATTATTTATAAAAGAGTTAGTGACATATTTTCTAAACTTTAATCATGATCTTATTTTCAACTCTCCAGAATTCTCTTTCATGTTAAAATGAAGCCTAAAATCTTTTGTCTAAACTGTAAGACCACATTTTATCTGGTCTGAATTGTTAAACGTTTAAATTTCACCAGTGTTGTGGGTGTGTACACAAATATTGTGGGTTTTAATTTGTATTTCCCTGATTATTATAGGGCTAAACACCTTTTCTTGATTTATTAACTCTTAGTACTAGCAATTTTGCAAAGTGCCTAGATATTTTGTCTTGTTTTCTGTAGAACTCTTTCTGATGCTTAAAAAAAAAAATCATTCTATCCATCGATCTAATTGCTGCAACACTTTTCTTCCACTTTATAGCCTGTATTGTTTTTTAAGAAGTATTTTCAGATGAAGAAAATTTCCTAGTAAAATTTATCAGATATGTCTGTCTGTCTGTCTGTCTGTCTGTCTCTCTCTCTTTTTCTCTCTCTCTCTGAGACAAGGTCTCACTCTTTAGTCTGGGCTGGTCATTCTGTAACCCAGGCTGCCACAAACTCACAGAAATTCTCCTGTCTCAGCCTCCCTAATACAGGGATCACAGGCAGGTGTCACCATAGCCTACAGGGGAATTGAACTTAGGGCCTTGCTGTGCTATTCCTCCAGCCCCAAAATTTATTAGACTTTCTTTATAGCTTATATTATCTGTATTTTATTTAAAAAGTTTTGAGATTACAAAATATGTTTATATTAGCTTCTGAAATATATATACTTTTACTATTTATTTAGTGTTTAAAATTGCCCAATATTAACTTTAGTATACTAGCAATCCAATTTTATTTTTTTCATACATTTATTCAATTGCCCTAGCTCTATTTATCATGGATTCTCTCCCGTGACTCACAGTTCTTACAGTTTATTATTTCTATGCCTGTTCGGTAATACTCCAAATGCTTTTTTTTTTAAAACACAAAACTTCTGTAAGATTTAATTTTTTATTCATTTGACTCATTTATCCTTAACAAGCACCACGCTGTCCTAATTTTCAGAAAATTTGAAATATACTTATAAGAGAGCAGATTAACTCAACTTTCCAGAATGTCTTGATTGGTTGAGGCAGGATGATAACTATTGACATTGTTGTCATATGGACACAGCATACAGGAAAGCTCAATAGTCACTAGAAAAGAATACTAGGCAAAGACAGGCGAGAAACACGCCCTCGAACCCAAAATCTGCATAGGAAAGGAAACAATCGGGGCAGAGGAAGTAATGGAAACGAAGGGACGGAAACCAGAGAAAGCGTGAGTAATTAGCAGACTTGTCAATGTTCAGAAGGTGGGAGGCACTGCTGTATGTAGAGGACAACAGAGGGTGTTGGTCAGACTGTGAAAGGCTTTACGGTTCAGAGCCAGGAATCCAGTGAGCGCAGAAAGTTGAGCCCCAAAAGTTATGCAAGAACCACTCCCACTTTCTCTCTAAACTCAGCTAAACACAAGACCGGCACAGCAACAGAATGCACTGCTTTCAGCATACATGTTGTCTAGATAGATACAAGAAAAAATTACTCGCATTCGTATGTTCCAGGAGATGTTTTGGGGCTTCCCAAGTAAAAGGAATCCCCCGTCTTGATGAATTTTCTAGCACTTTTTACTCACACTTGTCACACGGGTGAACTGCTTTGTTGTGCCCTCAACTTGCTTAGACTTCTGCTTCGGCTACAATAAAGTGGGGTTGATTACGCAGCCCGGAGTGGAATTGAACTAAAGCATCATTCTCTGAATTCCACAATCTTCTGTCCTTAAAGTATAAGGTCGGTGATAGATAAGCTACCTTCCACAAATATGGTTAACTTAAATTTTAAAAGAGTGACAAAGAACTTGGCAAGAATTAGAGTACCGACGCCTAATTCTTGGTTACCTTAGAATCAAGTCACCTGGAAGGATGCCTCTGTATCCATCCGCTCCTGTGACTCTGGTTCATTTACCCAACCACAGTGAACTGTGGCCCAGCTGTGTTCTTTCGCGGCCCGCGTGTTTGCCAACATGGGATAGGTGCCCGCCACTGTGTAAAGCGTGATGACAGAGCTGCTGGACACGTGGGCAAAAGAGGCTGGGATACGTATTTCTCTACAGGAAGTTTCTCTTTAGAATGAGCAACTGATTTCTTTTGGAGGAATCTTGGCTTCAACTCCTAAATCAGATAGGAAGTGCCTAATCTTTACCGAACTACAGGAATAAAACAGTATTTTTGTTGTTGTTGTTGATGTTGTTGTGTTTGCTTATGGCCAGCTCAAATCATAAGATAAACTTCAAGAATATACCAAGTCACCCAAAGGACTCAGTGTAAAAGAACAGGCATTTCTAAGAGCTCAGATGGTAATGGGGTATAGATTTAATATAAACAAACAACAAATAGAGCTTTAGGTGAAATGGATGAAATGTGAATATCAGGAATGGAAAGGTACAGAGATTTTTACTCTTTTTCTAGAATTTTAATTTTTTCTTTTTAAAAACTTATTGGATTCTACACTCTGTATATTAGAGATACATATGTAAATTTCTCCTGGCATGATTAAAAGTAATTTTGTGAGTTTTTAATTGCTAAATTCAAAGAATATAAATTTTACCCCTGAAAATTTACAGAGCTAAAGATATTTAATTTCACAGTTATTTACAGCAAGCATTTGACAGTTATCTGTCACTTTTAGATTATTAGCTTATTAGTGGATATACACAACTACTAGTTTCAGCTGGGTTTGGTGGCAAGAGCCTGTCATCCCAGCAGTATGTGAGGCTGATGTCGTAACCCAGCGTAGGGAACTTAGCAACTTAGGGAGATCCTGTCTCAAACAAACAAACAAACAAACAAACAAATGAATGGGCTAAGGATCAAGTCCAGTGCAGAGGCTCTGGATTAAAATAGGATTGCTTTTAAAGAATTCATGCCTAGAAATTCTTCCTAAATTCTGGAAAAAAAATCAATCAATGAATAAAAACATTCTGATCATTCTTGATGTGGTTGAAAATGAACCACCAGTTGAATTTGAGGATCACTTAGCCGTGTGATTCAAGGAGGGACAAGAGGAAGGAGAAGAACACCTCTATCTCAACTCACTGAGCACTACCACAGTGTCATCCAAGTACCAGCTAGGAGACACGTGCCTAAGGAGCGGAGGATTCCATGCTCATCTGAAGAATGGACCTCTACAGGGGAAGCGCATTGCTCCTGATGATTTCCATCCTCCTCTCAGTTGAACTGGAGAGTACAATGTAGCATGCCCAGTTGCCAGAGGATGAGAAGGCTTGGGTTACCTGCGTGTCACTCACCTGCCCTCACCTGTAACATAAACCTTCTCCAACAGTTTAAGATAAAGTGGGAAAGGCCTGATCATTTGACTCCAACAAAACTGTCTTAAATGCTACTGCCATCTCCCTCTTCTGACAGGGCCTGTGAGTGGCTGTCAAGCCCAGCTGGGGACGATGCCCAAGAGGCTTCCTCTTGAGGTTTCTGAAGTTGCTCTTTTCTCTCACATACATTCTGATCATCTTGTTTTTAATTAAGCCACGTGCTAGGAGTTGCAGGGAATCCACAAATGGCAAACAGGCATGAAGGAATTCCACCGGAGCAGCGCCTCCCTCAGCCGCCTCCCGAAAGTAATATTTCGTGTGCAATTTGGCCGCCTGCTGATAATATTGAGGTTTCCCTGCCAAGAAGAAACCGATAAATCCAGAAGAATTTTACAGGTGTCTTCTTGAATGTGAAAATACAAATAGAAAACCCCATATTACATTCCTCTAATAAGAATTTGGAGATCATTTTTACTGAGATGGCCACATATCTGCAAATATGGGAAGATAAATTTTGACAGGTTTACTTTTCATCAACACGTTGGCATCATGATTTCATTCCCTTTACTATCTTATCCCCCGCTCACTTTGTGACTCAATCCAGAATAGATGTACCCCAGGCAAGCCGTGTGTGCTTATCCAACCATTCAAGCAAGTAGAAATGATTAAAGCAAGCCTCTCATGAAAGAAAATTGAGAACTGGAATTAGTGAAACCTGAAAATTGAAGCTGCTTTAGCTAGTGTTCTTCTGGATTCATTTTCAACAGGTTTTCAGAAAAGAATTATTCCCTTTTGTAAATCTTTTAAGCAGAGAAATGCATTTTTTTTAATTCCTAAACATACATGGAGAACAGATATATGCTAACAAAATTAAGTAACCTTATTAGCATATATTTATTTGTAAGAGCTGAGGAAAGTAAGTAATTTGGCTTGTGCTATAGTGAAAATTGCTTCAAATGCTTCTAGTCTAGTTGACTAATTAATTGTTTCACATCTATTGTATTTTATGCTTGTGTTGGAAAAGTTATCGTAAGTGTTCTATTTGAGGCACATGATATGATGTATATAAATGTGTACAGGTATAGACACATTGTCATATATTTAAAGATACAAAAATACAAAAGTAAAATATTAATAACCAACCAAAAGCGATGCCCTTTGTCACCCGCAACTTTTAATACTTATGATGCACAGGCCAAATACAGATGATACAGGAAGGTTTGCCTCTGTGCCGTGAAGAAAGGAATGAGGAAATGAGAATTGTCCTAAAAATGACTAGGGTAATTAGACTGTGCACCCTCTAGACCTTTCGAAATCTTTGTGAAAAAACAAAACTCCTCAAAACAAAAACAAAGCAAATAATATCGATTTGGCTTCTTTCCATGCAGACTGAGTCTGGTGCCACTTGGACACAAAAATAATAAATCAACTTCAATTAGTTCTATGAACTGAATTCTTGAGTGGAGCATGACACTGCTTGTAACGAGTCAAATGCTCATTTTTCCAAGTCTCTATAATTTATACTTTTGCAAAGATTCCAGTGGTATAGCCAGCTCTATCAGAAAGAGGCTTGCTGAGCTCCACGCAGAAATGAGAGCAGGGCTGGGTCAGAGCTTGTGGAGTTTACAGAACGTCAGCCCGCCCGTTCCCTGTGGAATGGGGATTGTTGGCAAACTAGACATCCTCTCAGAGAAGAATCTCAGCTTTCTTGCTGGAAAATATACAAAGAGGAAAGAAACAGTCTAGCATGCGACCGTGAGGAATGTGTGTTAGGATCCTTCTCAGAGGATCACAGCCTGTGTCTTGAGTGAGTATGTAGGCTGATTGCTTTCCCATGTCTGTCTGAACTAGTATTTAGAAAATCTTTTTTTTTTCTTTTGGTTTAGGAAAGTCTATGAAAGTCTGAAAGTCTATGGCATTTGCTGTATGGGGCCAATGGAATGTTTCAAAGTTAAGCAGCAAATTTGTCCAAAGAAAAACAACCTGAACATTCAAGTTTAAAAAAAAAAAATCACCAGTCTCTCGCTCTCTCTCTCTCTCTCTCTCTCTCTCTCTCTCTCTCTCTTTTCTCATCAAGTTTATTTTGGCAGAATTGTTGAACACCTATGGTTTTGCACTAAGAACACCCTAAAGTGTAACTTACAGATTGATATTTTAAACTGGAAAAAAATAAAATTTAATAGGAAATCAAGCTTGTTATGTAGACCATCTCATCTTGGAGCTGTTTGCATGGTTGACACGTCATTATGTCCTTCTGTCCTAAAAAAGCTCAGCTCCCTCCAAGCGGTGCCAAGTAAGATGCGAAATCGTGCTGGTAAGTCTGAGGACTCGCCAACCCATAAAGACTCAGTGGTGGCGCTTTCATGCTCACACATATTCCCTTAAAATGCTACTCTTGAGGCAAACCTAAATGAAAGATTTTAATACTTTTTTCTGAAATGATCATTTGATATCTGTATGCTGTCAGTTGCAGAATATGACAGGATTTGGACATTAAAATCTATGTGTCGTTTCTAGGTTTGGAATTCTTTGATAATAGCAAGTTCTATTGCATAGAAATGAAAGTAAATTGAGCATTTTGTGCTAGATGCCAAGAAAGGTCATCCCTTTCAATAACATTTGACTTACTTATTGTAGGTTTTTTTTTTTTTCCCAGGAATGGGGGTATTTTCATGAAAATAGAATCTGCTACCCTAAGCCCATCTCTGTAAGCTACCTGGTTCAATCCGTAGGACCCCACTCAGGGGTCAAGAGAAAAAAGCTGTCCTCCACCCTGTGTGTCTACCTTGTCGTCTCCTCTCTCACAGTATCTTTTCTCTCACTTTTGCCTGACACATCACGGGACTGACACACTGTCCCACAGAATTAAGAAACGCTACAAAGTCTATTTTGTATTTCTCTTATCCTTTCTTACACATTGCCTTCACCCTTCCTTCTAAATACAAGACAATAACCCACTGCTTTAAACCTTCCAGTGACCAACCTTCCACCGTCTGTGAGACTTACAGATCTGCTGCAGAACACATACACCGGGCTGTTACTTGGATGCTACTTATCTCCTCCATCTTTCAATTTATAATCTAGAAATTCCAGATTAGTATAGCTATTCAACTCATACCGTGGCGAATCATTCAAAATGCTGTCCGCAGTGTCTCCTCTGTTTGCAGTCTTACACACTTTGACCTTGCTGACTCATGCTTGTTCATGCTGATTCTCAGCTCCTGGATGTTTCCTCCAGAAGGCCACCTGTGAACCTTGAACTCCCCACACTGAACCCTAGGCCCTTCTTGCTGATCTCATAGCTCCCTCTGCTGTCTTGCATTATAGCATGTATTTATAGTGTGTCGTTTCTGTCTTTCCTTCTTAGAGCGCTGGTACTGTGAACTTTATAAGGTCAATGACAAATATGTGCATCGATATTTTATTCATCCCTTTCTTGGATGTTCTCATCTGCTTCTACCTACTCAATAGAAAGAGGTAGAGAAAAGCAGAACCAAAGATAACAGAAATTTCTAGAAAGAATAGTTACACTGGGGGAATCTGAGAGCAGAACCACTTATTCAAAATAAAACTTATTGTACTAGGCTGTCCACGTGGTCTCTGCTGTTTGCAATCTGAAAAAAGGACGCTGAACACAATGCTTAATAAATGTTCGTGGGATAGCTGTCTTCTGAATGGTGAATATCTCTCTGATTCTGGAACAGGCCTTGGTTCCTCCTTATGGTTATTTTTCTCACTTAGAATTCCCGTTCCAACTTTCTGTGCCCACTCACTCCTAACTTTTTAAGCCTGAGCAAAATCTCTTTGTCTTAATGAAGGCTTCTCTTGTTTCTACAGGAAATGTTTCTCATATCTGAAACCCTGTAGTACAAACTTATTCTCATCACTCATAAATACTTTAGAGCTTTCCTTCATGTTTATTTAATGATTAAATATAGTGATAATTGTGCTGTGGCTTATACCCGCTCACTTGTATCGATAGCTGGAAAGAACAATGAATAAAACTAATGACTAACTGAGTGTTCTTCCCTTTCAGCAAAAACTCTATAGATCTACAAACAGCAATTATAAAAATTGAAGTGTTTAAACCTGGTTATGATATTTGACTGGATTTCAGGCTTACTTTGATAATCTACGTGTTCTTATTTCTTTTTTTAAAAAATGGGTTTTCAAGGGTCTGAACATACATAATAGGAGTTGTTTTTGTCATAGAAACCTTAATTTCCCATAAGATAATTGAAAGATGTTTTGTATTCAAATTTGCTGTAAATTCTTTATGCAACCAGATAGATATGGAAAATCACACAAAATATATCTTTATCTCAGTGAACTCTATGAAGGCAAACACCTTGGAATCCATTTAAGGAAGCAGAATTCTGTAGCCACTCTGAAGGCCCATTGTGGATTCTACCTGTCCAAAGTGCTGTCCCTTGCTGGGGCTGAGAGCATGCAACACCTTGGCACATATAACACTTCATTTCATTCTACCTTCCCATTCCTTACACAGCTCTGTTCTATCTCTGGCACTGTCATTGACCTAGTTAACTCAGGGAAAAAGCAATTCTTGATTCTCATGTGTTTCCCAATAATTCACATGAAATCAACACATTCTGCTTTCCTTAATTCAAGCTACAGCTTGAGTCCAATACCTTCATTACATTTCCCCCTTTCTTCCTCTTGTCTAGGCTGTCACTCTCACCCAAATAAGCACACTCCACTCCTGAGAAGTTTCTTAACAATTTTTTAGTTGCTACAATATGATTTCAGATCAGCATTCGGAACAATCTGTAGGCTTTTTGCTTTGTTTTATTCATTAGTGTTTTTCAAATTTTGAGACAAACAAAACTTCATGCATATACGCAAGAATTATCTTAAGCAGGGTAGACAATAAATTAGGGTTGGAAGTATGATTTAATTTAGTATAAACAAGGCCCTGAGCTCAATGCCCAACAATATCAAAAACAATAAATAAATATATAAAATCCTAGCACAGATTCCTTACAAATGATTGCAGGCATATCTAACTTGCAGCCTGTCATTTTTCATTCTTGATTTTCAAAAAATTTACAACTAAACATTTAAAAAGGAAAATTTACTACCTGTACAGTACATTACTTATATTATATATTTATAATATATACTTATATTATATATTATATATTTCATATGTGGTCCCGAATAGTTCCACTGCACTCAAAAAGCAAAAGCAAAAATATGGTTTGCCACAGATTCAACATAGCTGAATTTTAATCCTTAGAAGTCCTTCACCGGTTCTACCAATTGTCTGATTTGTTAAAAATAAAAATCCAGTTCATAATAAACTATTGCTCTTAGATGTTATATTTCCTTATCCTCTTTTAATCTCAATTTACCTTTTCCTTACCTTTTGCAACTTTTATCTCTTTGAAAATTGAACATCATTAATTCATTACTTTTTGAATTCATAAATTATGTTTCTAGAGAAGTCTTAGCTTCACAGGGAAACTGAGCAAAACATAAAAGCAATTTCCATAAGCCTCCCACCTGGACACAGGTACATCTTTCTAGTGTCAACATCTCCCATTAGGGTGGGACACTTGTTACAACTGAGGAAGCCCTGCTGACACAACCTTACCCCCAACATCCCTTCACTCTTGGTGTTTTATAATCTGTTGATTTTAACATATGTGTCATAACATGTACCCACCATTGGAGTAACATGCAGAATAGGTTTAACACCCTAAAAATCCTCTATTAGCTGCCCATTCGTTTCTTTCTCCTTCCTAATGCAAAAAACCAAAGATCTTCTTTTCTGTTACCACTGTTTTGCCTTTTCTAGAATGTCATATAGTTGGAAGTGTTCAACACTCTTAAATCCAATACTGTGCAGTTAAATTTTTTATGTCTTTGCTTAATAGCTCAAGATAGATAGTTCTTCTACTTATCTATAATATTCTTTTGTCTGCAAGTACCAAAATGTTATTTATCCCTTAACCTACTGAGGTCTTGGCTTCTTCAAAGTTTTGTGAATTATAAATAGAGCCTCATTGTCTATGACTCCGTTTCCTCTCTATTCTTAGAGTATCAACTGTATTTCCTCTGTTTTTAATTAAGTTGTTGCCTTAGAGATTGCAATATATGTTTATAATTAATTTAAGTCCATTCTCAAAGAATGCTACGGTGCTTCATAGTAACATAATTCCCCTATAACAAAATATTCCTGATTTATACATTCAATAAACACTCTCTAATGAGGCTATAGTGGGTGTTTTGTTTGTTTTAAAAGTTTGACTGTAATTTCAATTCAGAACAAAAGTGATTGCACCAGTTTATTAAAAGTCAGCAATTTAAAATCATTATAAATTAAGAGTGTAATCTGCAAAATATTTCCAAAAACAAATATAACTGGAGACACTGCTGCAAAACTACCACTAAGAAAAGATCAGGAATTTTAAAATTCATTTTATAAATATAAGATATATTAAAAGATTCTATATTCAGAAAAGGGTCCTCTATTCTTGGCTTGATTCTTTCACATTAAAAAAAAAAACCCTCAGGAAGAGCATATACTTTAGTAAGTTGCTTTCAGCATAGGTCCTGTGACTAATAAACGGATTTATATCTTATCTGTAAGACTTCTTGCATTTTTATCAGAAATTCTTCCAGAAAAATATAGAGTGTTATTTCTTTAATGTAGGCCAATCTCAGTGGGGTCCCAGTCATGGATCTGGATTACACTGAAAGTAGGAAGAATGAATCTATGATGTGTTTCTGTATATGCATGTCTACTTTTACCAGCACCATTTATTGATGGAGATGTGAAGGCCAAAAAGTCTCTGAATATCGATATAAAGCTTTGGGTTTTAATCAAGAGATGCCTGAGCATGCAGCACGAGAATAGAGGGAGGCTGGAATAGAGGCCAGTGTTCCCAATTCTATATAGTAGGACTTTCTGTGGTTTTTAAGAAATGTCAAGTCCCTAGTCTGACAGAGACTTTTTTCTCATCTTAGATTAATTTTGCACCAGCAGTTCATTTGGCACAAAAATAACCATGTATGTGGATTCTACTTTTCTGCTCTTGAACATTAAATTTTAATTACTCATGTGCAACCCTAGTGGTTTGATTTCTCATTTAATAAGATAGAAAAATGCCTAAGTTAACACTGAAGCGTCAGTGTGAATTTATTCTTTGTCAAAACCTAGTTGGCCCAAATTATCTGGCATCGTTTTGCACTTATTTCCTTTTGTTTAGGCTGCTCAGCAGCTCACGGTTTCTTCTTGCTGTCCATTCTTCCCAATGTCTCTCCTCTTTAAACACCCCTGATTTCTCTCTAGGCACTCCAACACTTCATTCCTTTGTTTATACAGAAAAACCTCCACATTATACTTGGGTGTAGCTAGATGAGATATGAGGAAACCAGAAGACTTTGCATGCTGAGGTGACAGAATTCAAACTGATGGAATTCCAAACATCTGCCAGCAAATGAGAGAGAATGTTCTCACATCAGGACTCAGTTTTTACATGTGCAAATATTTAAGTTAAAGGTGGCATTTTTGGATTTCACAGCCAAAAGCAGCTCCCCCAAGTGTCCAGCAGGCAGGTCTCACTGAACACACAAGCGGTTTATGAGTGCACGCTTATTTGGCTGGATTGTTTGTTACACGCAAGACTAGCATTCTGCGTATCAAATATGGAATAAAAAGTTTCAAAAAATGAAGTATAAAATAATATCAAGAAGATGTGAGCAAACATTTCAGCTTGTCTGTCACTAACTAGATTTTTGGCAAAGTGCAAAATTACTTTAACATTTTAACATTGTCTAAGCCATATTTTTCTTTCCAATAGAATGAGAAATAATATTAGCAACTTAGTAGTGAAAAAAGCTATGTGAAACAACTATAAAACAGTGAGAGTCAGGACTGACTTTGGGGTTAAATTTAACAAGATAGGCATCTCTTCTACTCCTTGTTGCGCCACGTGGGTCCTAACAATGGCTTTAGAAAAACCAGCTTTCAACTTAGAAGCCATCCCGGGAAGATTAAACTACCCCTTAATAACATTGCAGTGAAGTTCATACATACAAAGCATACAAAATAAATTGCACTATACCAATGGATAGTGTGTTCTTTGCTAATGTTAATCCTCCATAATGATGTAGTTAATAACTACATAACAAAAATAAAATGTGATTCACAAACCGGAGCCATAGTCAAAGCATGAAGATGATCATGGCTAGATGGAGCTCTTGTGGGTACGGCATTGGTTAGATCCTAAGAGTTTGCCCTTTAGTTTCAGAAAACTGTTGGCTCTGCAAACATCACACTGGTTGCTACCCAGCCACCAAACTTCTAAGCAACACACATAAGAATTCACAAGAAGAGAAGCAGCTCTCACACTCAAACATCCTACTATTTACAATTTCACGTCCTCCTACAAAATTATGTTTAACTGAAGTTTACAAATAGTAGGAGAAATAATGTTGGAAATTGGCAAACTTAAAGACAAGACTATTCACCTTTCCTAAAGCTGATGAAACTATGCAATAGCTCTCAGGGAAAGGCAAACAAATACAGATGACTGATACTTAGATCCTAGCCCAAGAAAGATGGGAACAAGCACAACTGTGCCCTGTTTTTAAGAACAACCACTTATCAGGTATTTGGAATCCAAGTGTTTTGAAGTCTCCAACATCAGCCATCTTAGTTTATAAGCCATCAATCTACTCAGTGTTCCTATTATCCCATCTACAATTGAATCTTCAGTTATATCTGAGACCAGAACAAGATTAAAGCCAAAAGCTAAAACTCTGGATGAACCTCCTGACAGTTACAGTCCCTTATCTTAGGCTGACACAAAATATCAGAAATCCCACATAATCCGGACTTCCGAAATTAATAGGCAAGAAACTGAGAAGTGTAGATATTGTTCTCTATCATCTGTCAGCAAGAACCACTTTCCTTTCTGGTCTCTCATGTCTCCAATTTTCAAGGATTAGTTTAAGATTACAGAAGGTCCTTTTAATTAAACATAGATTGAGTAGATTAGTGGCTGCAAAGTAGAGCAGAGCACTGGCGAGTTCAAAAGCCCATTATTCATGATATTTGCTTTAAATCTGTGAGTTGTTACTTCTCTATGGCTAAGCTTTAGTTTTATTGTCTTGTGTCCTGTATTTTTAACTTAATATGTTTATACACGTATTTCTTAGATCTACCCTCTAATTACAGTCCTTCTACTGATTGTGTTAAGAAGTCTATTCTTAAAATATTTTATCTATATTTGTAGACCTTGATAGCACAATGCTATTAACAACAGTTAATAATCTTATAAGAGGCTTAGAATCTAATTAAGGAAAGATGAAATACCTTTCAAGTCATAAAACACAAATTCAGAGGATTTTTGAAACAGTACAAGAGTCTCTTTCAGAAAGGAAGGTTGTTCCTTTGAGAGAGAGAGAGAAGAGAGAGAAAGAAAGAAAAAAGAAAGAAAGAAAGAAAGAAAGAAGAAAGAAAGAAAGAAAGAAAGAAAGAAAGAAAGAAAGAAAGAAAGAAGAAAGAAAGAAAGAAAGAAGGAAAGAACACACTGGTTCTTCCCAAAAGGGTCTATTGTCTGAAAATGAGACAAGTGCCCTCTAAGTACCAAGTCTAGGGGCTCATCTAATGTCTTACCACGCAGTGACACGTTATAAATATGGGATGTAAATACTGAATATTTAACAGCTTTAAAGAGTTAATATCTGAGAAGATAGGATGTAAAACTGTTATCAAAAATAAATTAGACATGGAAAACTTACTATATAACTCTTATCTTTCCGTGTCATTTTATTTTCTATGTTTAAATAATTTGATTCTGCAAATTATTAATTGAGTGCTTATCCTAAGCAAGGAATTGTACTAAATCTGCAATATACTTCTCACCAAAATGCTCATAACATCGTTAGGGTTGGGAAATGAGGAAAAATAAGCATTAAAAAGAACCACCAAGTTCAAAGGGATGAAGGCAAGGTCATGAGGCAACTCCTGCTTAACTGCTTGAGGAACTTTTCCTATTAAGTATTCCATTCAGAAGCAAAAATGGGCAATTTTCATTTTTATTTTATGCATCTGCTCACGTGGAAGCACAATTAACACACCATAATGTAAACCAATATTATCTGTTCATTTCTGAGTTTTACAATTATGTACACTCATGAAACCTCATCAAAGTTAGACAGTTTTTCTGCCTTCCTGGGAGGGATTTCGCCCTTGTTCCCTCCTAGCTAATCTTTTCTCCCCATCCTGTCCTCAAAGATTGATGTCTTATTTTCAGCGCACTGAGGTTTGTATTTATGTTCTTAGACATCACATAAATGGGTTTGTAGAATATGACCTGCACTAATTCTGGCTTCCTTGGATCAATAAAACATTTCTATGGCTTCATATACAAATGCATTTCTCATTTTCCTGTCTCCATCTGCCGACCAATTATGGTGTACCAAGAATTTTTGCACTTAGAATTTGATTTCTGTTTTGATTTTTTCCATTATTCCTAGAGATTTGAATTCACATGTGATCAATTAGCCAATGTGAGGAATTTACTATTCTAAGGTCAACTGTCCCACATAATGCAATAGTCACAGAAGTGATACCTTATATTAGTAGATTCTAGAGATCAAGGAGTAGGAAGTCTAGGGAGTCTTTCCTAGAAATACTGCTTACCATAATATTTAACATTATTTTCTCATTTCCTCTATTTAAATGTTTGGAAAAGTGGCTGGAAGTTTGAGCAGGAGGCAGTAGGGTTCACAGTGTAGACCATAGAGCACGCACCAAGGTTTAGGCAGAAACGAGAACTCTGAATGAGAAGTAACCCATGAACAGCTGATGTGCTTGGGGACATATTCAAAAGGTTTTACAATTTCCTCAGAATCTTCTGGAACACTTAATTATAAAATGATTGGCGCATACACACAAAACGTATTAAGCTAACCAAAAGAGGAAAATACCTAAGTTACAACAAACAAGTTTTATAAGAGATGAAATGTAATCAAAATAATCATCTGGATAAGCAATGGACCATATTTACCTACTCATAGTTATGCAGAGATTGTTACTAACCTAACCAAAATTATTGTCTATTTTTACTAGGAAAAGGAGGAAAACAGCATGTGTGATACAGGGCTGTTAAAATCGAATCTTCCATAATGTGAAATAAACAGAAATTGGCAAGCAAATAATATATAAATTAGAAATACAAACATAAATTACAAAATAAACTAAAACAGTTGATAGAAATTATAGAACATAAAACTTGAAGTGCATTAGATTTAACAGATTTTTAAAATATGAATTGTTAGCTATGAAAAAATAATATGTATTCAAACATTCTGTTTTAACAAACAAGTATTTTTTAGTTAAAATCTCAATATGGAGACTACTAGTTCTTTAACTATATGATTTTCAGGAACTGCATTCATTATGGAAATTTTACCACATTAATTTTTCTGCTGTTATTAATAATTAAAATAATTTTAAATGACCCCAATAGACTTACATCTTTTATTACAATGTTCTGCAATTATTTCATCTTGAATTGAGCAAACAAAGGAGGTGACCATTCCACTGGAATTATAAGTAAACAGTGTACAAAGGTAGCTACTGCCAGATCATTAAATGCTAACCAGACCTTCAGTACAAAGAAAAAAGCGCTTCGGGTTCAGTACTTTTATTGTATGGCTGTAGAGTGGTAATTTTAAGACAAAATCTCATTAAGTCACCCCCCTAACAGCCCAGGCTGACCTCAAGCTTGTGATCTTCTCGACACACCTTTTGTTTTAGTCACTGGTTCTTTGCTGGGCCACAATACCTGACACCTATAACTTAAAAGAGGAAAGGTTTATTTTAGCTCACGGTTTCAGGAGGTCTCAGTCTATTTGTGAGTGGCTGGCAGTGGTGGGAAGAATCTGGGGGAGCCTTGTAAGAGGAAGGCTCCGAGTTGAGCAGAAGCTAGGGCAATGATGTCTCCTTCCAGGCCATGCCTTCAGTGATCTACCACAATCTCAGTAATTCACCCCTTACAGGTAGGGCCCATCTCCTAAGAGCACATGAATCCCATAGTTGACCCACAACATCCCAGTGCACGGGGCCTTTGGGGTATATCCCAGGCCCCAACTGTAATAAACTCCCAGACTGCTCTCATTACAGGCTTGTGTGACTTGGCTTGCTTCAATATTTAAGACACTCAATCACACACATTCTGAGCACCAGTTTCTTGTCTTTAGCCACCTCCCATACTACACATGACAACAAATACAGGAACTTTTTAGGTTCTCAAGAGGTCAGCACAGAATTTATCTAGAATAACTTCATCTTCACTTATTAAAAACAGTAATGGTAATGTGTGGCTGCTTCTGCCAGCATATATCCAATGAATAAGCACGACTTAACAGGAAACTTCAGCCTCCAACTTCTCCTCACAAAGTAGCTGCTGGCCGTTCTCAATGTTTCTGCTGGGTGAATAATTCTGATCGCGCTTGGCTCCTGTTTGTTGGGTGCTGGGCTGTTCTCCCACACTTGCCCACCTGCTCTGGTAGGTCTGTAATCAAGGATGCACTCTAACCAGAGAGCCCACTAACTTGACTGTTTCTCTAGATCCCTGCTTCTCTGGTCTTACCATTCCATGCAGCTGTGGTAAAGCTTTGCTCATTCTCCGGGGTCGCTCTTTGTGAGACTGTGACATTTCTTGTTCATTACTTGAAACATTCTCTATTCGATCTCTTCTAGCATTGTATATTATGAACTATGGTAGCACAAACTTCCCTAACATATACAGATACAGATATAGGAAGATAAAGATTTCAATGTAATAGGTTAAAAATAAATACAACTTGTTGAGCTTAGTTAATTTGACAAATACATATTTGGGCCCTGTTTATGTTAGGTTCCATACTGGCAAATAAGCTGAACTCTCTGACCTCAAGACGCTGAGCTCAAAGGAGGAAAGAACAGGCACAGTCGCCTTCGTGCAGCACCCTCTGCTCTGACCCTGCAAGCCAAGGGGCCTGCATCGCAGCTCACAGAACCCCACACTTAAGGAGGTTGCAGGCAGCCTTCCTTTTTTAATTAATGCATACTAATTATACAAAATAATAGGTTTCACTTTGTGTCCCCGTTCATGTACATAGCATGCTTTAATTCTATTTACCTCCATTAACTTCCCCTACATTCCTCTTTTCCTCCCCCGACCCCATCGTTTCTCTTCTGTTTTCTTTCTTTTTTTCATACCCCCTCATTTCTCTCTAGGCTCCACCTAGGAGAGAAAAAGTAAAATAGTCATCTTCCTGAGTTCCTGTTTTGTGCAGTGATTTCCAGTTTCATCTCCGTCCTGTAAATCACACCGTTTTCTTCTTCCCCGTGGAAGGATGTTGTACTACATGTATACACCCAAATTTCTTTATCCATTCCTCCACTGATGGGTGTCTACGCCGACTCCACAATCTGGCTACAGTGAATACGTCATGATAAGCATGGACACGCAGAGATATTCCTCTGCCATAATAAGCAGAGGCATGTGGGTATCCCTCACAGTGTGCTGACTAATCCCTTTAGGTGGAAACCAGGAAGTGGTATGGCTGGGCCTTCTGACAGTCCTATTTTCAGGATGTTTTTTCTGGAGGTGGGTGTGGGAAGCTCTATTTTGATTTACATAGCTCCTATAATGATTTACATTCCAACCAGGAGTGTAGAAACTCCTTATCTCCAAATTCCCACCAGCGTCTGTTGGATTTTTTATCTGTGATGATAGCCACTTTGATCTGGGTGAGCTGAAACCTCAATAAGAAGAGATTTGCATTTCTCTGATGAGTAAATGTTGAGACTTTATTCATAAAATTTTTAGCCATTTGTACCTTTTTTGTAGACACATCTTCTCAGTTCATTTATTGATTCAGTTATTTGTTTACTTAGGGCTTTTATTTTTCCAGTTTTGTCTATAGTTTGGAAATCAAACGTCTGTCAGAAGAGTAGCTGGCAAAGATTTTTTCTCCTGTTCTGTAGGCTGGAAGACAGCTTTCTGAATAAGTCAAAGCAGACCCAGATCACCATTTCAAACAAAAAATATAGAAAGAAAGATGCAGAAAGAAAGAAAAAAGAAAGGTAATCCACCCCATGGCCGTCAGCTTCATAGCTTCTCTCCTAAATTCTATTGAATTCCCAGTTCCCAAATTCCCCACTGTTTCCTCTCTTTCTCTTTCTCTTGGTACTGAAGAGGTTAACCAGAGCCTCTACACTATGCTACAACTTTCGCTCATTTTTATTTTTTGATTTTAAGACAGGTCTCACTATATCCCTAGGTTGGGCAGGCCAGACTTGAACTTGGGATCCTCCTGCCTCAGCCTCCTACAGAGCAGGTTAGGCCACTTTACTTCTTGACTTACACCACATTTAAATCTACAGCCTTAGGGGTTTGTGAAGATATTGTTCACTATACAGAATATCTACATTTTTCAGCCGCAAATGAACTGTTCAGGAGAGTGAGTCGTGTTTAAAGATGCAAATAGTAGAAGCCAGCATTCATTGACATTTCAAAGTAGCATTAGCTTCTTTTAATTATTTTAACAATTTACCTTCACGATGTGGTTTAGATTCGCATTGTCCTTGTGTTGGAGTCAATGTATTGGAGGCTTGATCCACAGTGTGGCAGTGTCAAGTTCGTGGTACCCTTAAAAGGTAAGGCCTGGTAGGATAGCCTTAGGAGGCATGCCCTCAGGCGGTGCTATGGTAGATCCTGTGTGACCCTGTGGTAATATCCACCAGAAGAATGTTGGAAGCCTGAGCTGGGATGTCCCTTGTCTCTCTAGCTCCCTGTTTGATACATTACAATGCTCCAGCATCCACTCTGTGCATTGCCACCAGCCAAGACGCTATGGAACCCAGGTGGCCTTCAGCAGAGCTGAGCCAATGCAGGTACCACGCTCATGAGATTTCAAAACCACGAGAAGAGAAATGTCTTTTCCTCATAGTTAGTGTTCCTCAGCTATCTCACTCCAAGAACAAGTAGGTGGCTAGCACACTTGACGCGGAGGTCAGCCTCTGACACACTCCCTTGTGTTCTACTGTTTACTCTGGTTCCCTCGTAGTCAGGAATGACACAACTCTAGGAGGAAAGATCTTGTTTCCATTTCTCCCCTTTTCCTCCTTAAAAGCAACAGGGAAAAAAAATGGTATCTTTAAAGTTACCGCAACAAAAATTCTTGGTATGCATATGCAAACTGATTTTTAAAATTGCTCCATATTTTAGAAACGTCTGGAAACAGAAAACATTTACTAAATTATAAAATACTAGAAATGCCATTGTGGCGGTACGTACGTGGGAGAACATTCCTTTTCTCAAGGCTGAATATTCTGCCAACTGGTATCTGTCAAAAGAACATGGCGTAGCTGCCTGGGAGAAGAACAAGACTCACTTGTCACACTCCACCCTAGCACCGAAACTTAGCATGAATACTTTCATAAAATAAGGCGAAAATTAAGAAACAAGAGAAAGAAAGAAACTAATTGACTCGTTTAGCGTTTTTGCTCAAATAGAGCCCTGGAAAATGGAAAGCCAAATAGAGCTTTAGCTAAAGAAATTATACCGTGTTTATAAATTTGGCTTAAACATCACTTCCATATACCTATCTTATATCAGCCTTAATCTCAGACCAGTGCAGAGGACTTAGGCTGGAAGAAGTAAAATCTCCAAAGCTTCCGGACATCACAGGTTTTTATCAGTCTTACAGCATAGAAGCTCTGAAGGTTCTTGTGAAAATCGGGATTCCTATCACGGACATGTAGGATCTGTGATGACCTGCGCACTATTGGGTCATACCCTCATGGGAATGCTAGGGAACCATGGGAGACTGGCAGGCCAAAGCAGGGTGACAACAAGGCTTGAGAGGTGAGAGAAAATAGGAAAGAGAGGTGCACAGATCTTTCTTGCAGAACCCTGGTGCTGGCTGAGGTTGAGGTTGAACTGACCCTTCCTAGGATGCATTATGCAATAGGAAGGAAGCAGTTGCATCCAGGAAGAAAAGAGCCTGTGATAAACGACGACTCTAATCTCAACATTAGATGACTCTGAATATACACATGCCCTGGAAGAATACACTTATAGGGACTTTTAGAGCAGACAAAGCTAATCTAAGGTAGATTAGGCCACGCCGGATCTACTTTACTCTGGAATTTAAGTAGAAACGTAGTATGTTGTAAGTGGGTTAGATGTACTCTTTCTTTACCTTGTAACCAAGAAGGAATACTGAGGCAATAACAGGCAGATTTCTTTGCCTAATTTATCTAAGACAAATTCTCCATCCACAATTATTAGTGTATTTTGATAAGTATAAGGACCCACTAATAATGAGAGGTTGAAAGCTGTCAACAACTTCCCCGTGGTACCTCTAAGGAACCTAATCCAATTGTCTTTATTTGAGAAAGGTTTAATGGTTCTAGATCATGTTATGTTTGCTCAGTGAGATCTCAGTTTTCTTAGTTTTGGAGGTACTTTGACCACACTGATACAAAGATTCATTTGAAGAAATGATGGCAATACTTATGAGTCATGATTCAGCTTTTCTGTCTCACACATTGATTCAAACGTGAATGTCTGAGTCACAGATTGGTCATGAGACACTATCACGATCTAGACATGGGGAATCGCACAGATTTCTGCACTTGAGCGAGTTTTAAACCTAGATTCACAAGGACAGGAACAACACTCAAAATACCTAGCAATCAACACATTTTGAACTCTCCAGTTTCCCCACTAAAAGGCATTTTAATGATTGTTCTATACAATCCACTCTAGAGATTGAGGAACTATTCCTTCCCCATCTGAACTGACAAGAAAGTGTGCCGGTGAAGGTCTTTAGCTACACTTCTCTTGGCTCCCCAAAGTTCTAAATATTGAAGTTTGACTAAACCAAAAGGAATTAGTACAGTGAGATGGAAATCATTACTTGATGAATTACAAGGAATAAAATATCAATGTGTTAAAAACTAGAAAGAGTACATGCAAGCCTACTTAACGCAAACTCAGAAGTTTGAAATGCATGGGGCCATTGAGTATAAGCTATTAGAGAACTACCCCCATGAAGGCTATTGTTTCCTTCAGAGAGAGAAAAAATTATGTGCTTCCCCAAGGTGAAATAATTTCCAAACATAAACAGTGACTATTTTTCATAGATCTCTCTGACCCAAGAACTAAGTAAAAGGACCTTGTTTTCAGAATCCTTATGGCAGCTTTTTAATTTTTTTTCCAAATAGACTCAGAGATTTTGGTGATTTCTAATTTTCATTCTTTGATATTGGTTAGAGTTGTTTTATGTGACAAACATCATTGTCCAATATTTGTAAACATATTCCATAGGTGACACAGAAAGCTGGGCATTTCCTGTTTTGTAAAGGCCAAATACTTATCAAGCTTGTTAATTTTATTGAGAAAAAGTGTTTATCTTTTTAAAATGTTCTAGCTTCTATTTTATAATAAAAATGATATTAAAACTTCCTAGCATACTGCAGAGTTTACTATTTGGAGGTACATTAAGTTGTGTATATATCCATTGAATTCCTTCAATCTCATTCCATGGCAAATTTTTTCCAAAAACATTTTGCCTTAAATTTTAAAGTCTGAAATGAATATTGCCAGTATACTTTCTTTTGATTAGCACTTACCTGCTGTGTTTCCAATTCTTTTCATTCTTTCTGAGACTTCATATTTCAAATGAATAATCTTATAGGTTTTATTTACATTTATTTTTGTACATACTATACAAATCTATTTACATTTATGTAATTGTTAATATATCTGCTATGTATTCTCTGTTTTAATAGCATAAAAGAGCCTGAATTAAAAGATGGTTCAGGTTTAAGCTTAAAAATTTATTATAGTAAAGGACACATTTGCCATTAATCACCCTCAAAATACTTTTTCCTACTTTAAAAATATTTACTGCCTCATTCTTTCTGAAGCAGTTATGGACACTTTCTTAGATGAGCATCTTTATAAGATGCAATTTTTTGAAAATTTGATGACTGCTGCTGCCGTGTGCCGTCCAATAGAAAAGCGGCTGCTAAGACACTGTGGTGTGTCCTCATGCCAGTGTTCATGGGTTCTGGCTCCTCCCCAAAGTCACAATGACCACAGAAGTTAAATATTTTGAGCTGATTCAGGACATGAAGCCAGCCACACTCATGCAACTAAAGACATGAAAAAGGACTTCAAGAACTGCTTTAAAAAGTGACCAGAATGGTGGAAGTGTGCAGGGAGCGAAGGAGACCATCTAAGGGAGGTTGATGACGACGTGTCTTTTACTATAGTGAATTTCTTTTGTGTTTAAACATACGATGTTCTCTTATCACATCTCATATTTCACCTTATGGAAGACATGAATCCTCCTTCATGGTAATCATCTAAGGATATCTATATCTATCTACCTACCTACCTACCTATTTATATATGTATGTGTGTGTGTATGTGATATAGTATTGTGCGTATTTAGTAACATTATTTTATGTCTATAATGGGCCCAGTATTTCACATTTCATAAAAATATAGATATACATAATTTAATATTATATATACTTATATCCCAAAAGTGAATATGTTGCACATAATTGAAAGATAACTTGGAATTTGGAAATTCAACAATAGTAAAATAAATCTTTCCGCCACTTAATTTTTTCTAGAAAGATAGAAAAATCTTAGTCTCTCTCTGAAGGAAGAAATGTGCACATTCTCCTCACCATGGAATATTGAAAACTATGCAAATGGCTATATGACACGTGGCGATGACTGTATTACAGGTGCCCAGTCCTGAATTTGTCACCTTTCCTCCCAAATCATCCCCTATCCCTGCTCTTGTCCCAGCCTATTTCCATTTCCACCATATTTTCAGTTCCGTAAGTCTTGTGTTCTCCCACACTCCTCTCCCTCACTTCCCTCATAACAAATTTTTCACTAAGTTCTTTTCTATTTTTATCCATCTTTTCCAAATCCATCGATGCCCTCACCTCCACTCCCGCGCTCCTGGTCCACCTTACTATGACTGCGTTGCCTAAGTTATTAAAATAGCATCATTCTAGCATCGGGTCTACTGTTCACCAACAATATTTTGTTTCTACTCTATAGCTGAGAAACCCTTGAAATTCTTACTTCACCATTTTATACATGTGTGTATATGTGCGTGTGTGTACCCACACATAATTTTTAAAATATTGCTTGGAGCATGATGTATATTTTTACCATATTTCAAATCCTGAAAAAGCATACTACACCTCTATAAAAACAGATAAATTGGAGGCTTTTGTAGGTAAATGGATGTAACGTGAAACCATCATGCTTAGCGAAGTGAGTCAAACTCAGAAGGTAGAATATCGCATAGTTTCTCTAAAATGAGAAACCCAGAATACAGACCCAAATACAGAATACGGAATTTTATAGAACCAAATGAGTGTGGTAGTGGGAGTAGGGGGGATGAGGGAGAGAGGGGGGAGTGGAAGCGCACAAAGGGGCAGAGTTCTAGTGTTGGTGCGATATATATGTGCACAAAATACTCATACTCAAGCTCAATGCGACCATTGTGTGCAGCACATCTATATACACACTAATTAAAATCGGGAGAAAATACTATTTCCTACTCTTTGGTTTTTGCATTTCAATCTTAAGGGCTTGTTAATACTTCAGCAATCTTATTATGATTCTTCCTTCCACAGTAATTTTTCACATGGTGCTATCTGTCCTGGAAGTGGTACCTCACCTGTTTGTCCCTAAATGATTTCTAGCCCTTCTTCATATACAGCAGCTCACTTTTTATTATATTGGCATTTTATGTTAAATTTTTATTTAAATGGTACACAATAAAATTAGCAGAAATAAAAGAAGAGCATTGTTCATCATAATCTATAAAAACAAGCTCCTCACCATTAGAGTGAGTTAGTCCATCTGAGAACAGCCTGTAAGGGCGGTGGTAACCCCAGACACCTCTGACTGTGAGTCCAGAGGCTCTGCCTCTGGGCAGTCAGGCATTTGGGGGCAAGCCCTTGGGACTCTGTGCTTCGTTGCTTGGATGAGCCAGCTGTCTTCTCATTAGAGATACCTGCTAGCCCTCAGATCAGATCTAATGAGCATCATTTCCTCGCAGCTCGAAAAAAAGTGAAATGTTGGGTCCTTGCCACAGGTGTTGTAAAGAGACTACGAATTTGGAGGTTAGAGCTCTCTCCTATGACCTCTTGGAAAATGAGCCTCCCACTGCTTCTTTCTGTTAGCCACTCTTTGAGAAACACTTTCTCTCTACCTTTGATAACTGTAGCATGCATCCACAGTGAAGGGTCTTCTGGTAGCATGCGTTTCTCCTTTAGTTACTTATTACAAGTGAAATTTTGCACTGATTTGTGTGATTTATTATTAATACCTTTCTCCTCAAATAGACTTTAGTCTTCCAAGTCAAGAAAATATTTGCTTTGCTAATCAAATATATTTCAGAACACCCATTGTGTTTATTATTTATTGAATGGGAGTATGCTATAAATCATATGTACTAAATATATGTAAATGAATGAATAACTGCAAATGTAAAAAATCACATGATCTTAAGGAAATGAAATCATGTTCTGCCTGAAGGAGTCAAGGAAGTAGCCCTTGGTGTTGTTGAGAGGCCAAGGTTATCATCCCAGCACATATGTGATGACAGAGAAGCCCAGCCACTGGACAGCAGGCTAGTGGTAAGGTCCTGGCAACGAAAACTCTGACACTGGTGAACATGATTGGCAGGAGTGGCCACACACACACAGCAGCACTCTGGTGGCGTCTCTGCCAAGGAAAGAATGGGCATACTTAAATACTAATTTTATATAATGTCAAAGAGATACTATGGTAGATATAGTGAGTTCAAATACATTATTAAAATTAGTATTACCTATTTCTTTTGACGTACATGTGGTTACTTAAAAGTTTAAAAACTTTTCTGTGCTTTGTATTAAAGCAAGAAAAGCAAGTTGGACCTACTGAAGCTTATTTTGTTTAGAAGTGAGCAGAAGAAACAAATGCAATAGGAAAAGGATGACAGGAGAAGTCAATAAAATTCTAGGCCCACTGATTCACAAAAATTGCACTCTTACCAGTTCTATATTGCGACATGTACCACTCCAAAAACACTAAAGTCCCTAAGAGCACAAAAATCTCTATTTTGTTCCATGCTGTTTCTCCAACAACAAAGGCAGTGTCTCGTGCAGTAGAACACTCAGCGGTATTTTACTGGACAAATAAAGTTATTAATAGAAGATTTTTTATCATTTATTAAAATAGTTCACCATAATATTTCCATATAACATAAATTATAATTTGTAAGCATTGATGTTCACATAGAATTCATGGATCTTTTTCACATACCGATTCCTGAGGACCCACATACAGTCACTGTTACTCAGTCCAGCAGCACCCATGAAGCAAATTCAAGGGTCCTCGCACTGCTTAGAATACCTACGTCATTTATGGCTTTTAGTTTCAGATTTGTACATTCCTAGGGGTCAACTTCTTCTGTAAGATCTAAGTTATTCTTTTCTGGCTACAATTAATTTTTAAATGTAAGCTTTGATATTTCCTAATAAACTGCAACCATATTTTTGGTGATTTGTTCTCTACTGTGTCTACAAAAAAAATCATCCCATCTGAACATACTATGCTGTATATACTAAAATAATTAAAAGAGAATGAAGAAGGCTTTTACGTAACAAAAGATATATGGAGTACCTATTTCATTTCCCAGTAGTGTAATGACATTACCTACACATAATACTATTAGTCCTACCAGATGTTGACATCAAAGTCAAAGAAAATGTAACAGAATATTTTAGATACTTTTGTATCAGAGGAAAGAAAAGTAGATGAATTGTCTCTCAATTAAAATTATACTGACAATGGTAATTTTAATGAATACAATGTATATTTACATTTCTACTTAATAACATTAGAATTGATTAGTGAGTTTCTAATATATATGTTTATAATTTATATATACATCTTCATTTTAATGATTGTTCTAATTTTTTCTTTCTGCAATACTGGGGATGTAGAACTACGCCATATCCCTGGTCCACTTTTTGATTTCGTTTGTGAGAAAAGGTCTTGCTAACTAGCTCAGGCTGAGCTCAAACTTGAGATCAACTTGCCTCAGCGTTCCTGAGTGCTGAGATTTCAGGCCTGCATCATTGTGCTCAGCCTTTTCTTATATGAACTTTCAGAACATACAAAGCCATTAAGAGAATTATATTCTGTGTTATTTTCTGAAGTTTATTTTAAAGAGAGGCTGTCATTACTAAACCATAGTTCTTAAAACTAAGATGCGTAATAACCTCAACCAAATAACAAATGCAATTAGGTCAGTTAATAGATACACAAAATCCCTAAATTCAGTCGAAAACTTAAGTCAGGGAAAGCTTCTGCATAAGAAATTAAAAGGAAATAGAGGAATTATGGGAAGATGGCATAGGTAGTAGAGAAATGATATGTCAGAAAATGGAAGGATTATATATCTGGTCACTGCAGAAAGGAAGTCCGGAGTTACTCAACTGGTTGTGCAATTTGGTAAAATCTATCCTGTCCACCTGTGCTCTCTATATGTGTTACTGTACACTTCTTCTTGGTCCTCATTTGGAAAGTCACTATCAGAGATATTTAAATCTACATATTCGTGTACACACGCACACACACACACACACATACACAGGTATATAAGAAATATATATGAGATATGTTGTTTTTAAAGCATTATAAAAATATGAAATATTGATTGATATGTTAATTAACTATCTTATGCTGTTCCATATAAAATAATTAATATATTATCAAGTTTTATATTTATAATCTATTACCTTTAATAATTTTATATTAGACAATTCATAATTTTAATATTTAAATACTAATTTTATATAAGGTTTAAGAAATAATATTGTGGATACAGTGAGTTAAAATATATTATTAAAATTAATATTACCTAGTACTTTTGACTTAAATGTGGCTACTTAAAAATTTTAAAACCTTTGTGTGCTTTCTTTGAAAGCACGAAATCTAGTTGGGGAACTAGCTGAAACTTACTTTACTTATGTTATTTAAAAGCGAGTAGAAGAAACAGATGCAGCTAAATTCAATATAATATTATGTGAAAAAAGAGGAAAAATTAACTTTCACTGCAAGCAATAAAATCACAAAAGGCAAAAATGTGCTTGCTAATTAGTTAAGGACTTGTAAGTTGGTATTTCAAAGCAAGCTGATAAAAATGTTAATTTATAAGTGATAAAAGAACAGCATGATCTAGAATTTGAAATATTCAGAAATAAAACACAAAAAAGTTTGGAATAAAGTGAAAACTGAGGAAAGATGTGAAAATATAAGAGATTATGTCATTATGGATAAGAAGATCAAGTTAGGAGGGTTTGGTCCAATGCAAACATACGTACAAGGTTTGCATCACAATACAAACAGCACATTTACTTTAAATTTTCTGTTTAGTGATACATGAAACAGGAAATGCTCACATCAACGGTGTACCACGTATCATTTCAGTACATGTGCATGCACATTGGGTAGTACGTGTGTGTGTGTGTGTGTGTGTGTGTGTGTGTGTGTGTGTGTGTGTGTCATGATCAAAATAATTTGCACAGGTTTGGCTCTAACTTGTGTTCTTCTTGCCTAAGCCTCTTAGCAAAAATCACAGCCGGTGCCACCAAGCTTGGCTACAGTGCGCAATATTCAAATTGGGTTAAGCACATCCCCTTTGACATTTATTATTTCTTTGCTATGAAAACATTCAAAATTTTTCTTCTATTTCTATTTCTTCTATTTCTTCCATTTCTTCTTCGAAATGGACCTTACCTTTTCATTATATGTGTTTATTGTACTGTGCTGTAGCATACCAGAACTTCTCGCTGCTATCTGTCATTCAGCACCAAGTTAACTTTTTCCCATCCCTCCATAATAAATAAAAGTAGAAATTGGACTAGATATCTGACTTTCAGGAAAATGATCACTGTTGCAATGAGAATTAAAAAGAGTCTTTGTCTTTTACAAAGGTATAAGGAAGTGTCTGTGAATGAAATGTTATGATATTAGGAGGTGGGTTGAGAAGTGAGTCGGCATTTAAGAAGAAACTGGATTGGCCACAGAATGAGCATTGGTGAAGTGAATGATGGGTAAGGGATGCTCATTCATTCTTGCAATCTGGACACTTAACGTTTTCTATAATAACAGATTAAAAGCACAAGAAATAAAGCTACTTCTATCTGGGACTGAAAGACTAAACGAGAAAGCCATCTCTACATGGTGCAAAATAAACAGGGGAAAAGTGAAATTGTGTGTTCTTTTTATTACTAAGATGAGAATTTCAGGAGGCTTTCGTTTTACTGGTCAATTGTTCCACTGATGGAACATTTCAAATCTCTACAAACCATCTGGAAAGCAAGGACTTGGCTAGATTTCCATCCCACTGTAATCATGAGACAGTTACTGAGAAGGAATGGCAGAAAGAAGAGCTTTTCTTGGGATGAAATGCATCCACTGGAATCTGGAACACTGCAGCAGTCCTCAAACCAACATAGAAAACCCAAAACAGAAAATTATATAAACAATATCCAATTATTCTGATAATATATTGCAGGGTAAACCCAAAATTATTATTCTGACAGCATCTTGGTTATAAGGTTATGCTACAATTTGGCCAAGCATTTACTTTTTAGTAATCAAATAACCTAAGCAGGAATTTTAGTGGTGATGAATCATTTTAATACTCAGCAATAATACAAAAGAAAACAGAAATAAGTGGATCTAGGAAAACATATTTTGAAAAGGGAGCATTTCACGAGCAATACAAGGAAACAAAGTGTTTGCCTTTCCTATTTTATTCCCAGTCTTTCTGAATTCTAATTCTTTTCTGCAAAGGCATACAGATCAGAACTTGTAATTTATACAGACATTCTTGATCTTATAAACTTGATGTCAAGTAGCACAGTTCGAATCAGCCTCTCTTTTTACTACACGCCATTGCCATGCTAAACATAAACTTACTCAGAAAAATCAGGAAGAGGAAAAAGAAAAAAGAATGAAAGGAAAAATTGTAAAAGTATTACAGTGCACATTTGGTTGTGCAATATGCCATGTTCCCCTTCAATGTATGTCATGTAGATAGGCCTTATTTTAACAATCCTGTAAGGTATGTAAATATTTATCTAAATTTTGCTGGCAAGGAAAATATAGAATAATGATTTTTTTCTGGTGCTTTGATTTTGTGTAAGTTTGTATCACATATTTGCTGTTTATGGGATAATGCAGATGGTGGTGAAAACTTGAGAAGGATGTGATATTTATCCTCAAACTGCTCAGTTCACTGGGAAAGACAAACCAAAGTAGGACTGATTATTAAATATTATATGATAATAATAATATATGATAATTCACAAATGTGCAAAATATTTCACAAAGTACAGACTATCTCTAGCCGATGCAAAGGTCAGGAAGACTTCTAAGGATGGCCAGGTTGCCAGCTGGGCAATAGAGAACAGGAAGGAGTCTCCTGGCAGAATGGGAAATGACTGGAGTAAGCAAAAAGAACTGTGTAGACTTCCCAGCAAGGAAGGAAGAAAATACCGTGGACTTAAACTATAATTCTACAGGGGAAGGAAACAAGAAACAAGGGGGAAAGGAGAGTAGACAAAGAGCAAGAGAATGTTGGCAAGAAGTAACGATGGAGGAAACTAAACAGGAGAAACTCCCTTGTGCCTGATGATATGTGCATCTGGCATGCCCTATTATTTTAAGGTAACAGAAAATTTAAAACTTGTTAGCACCGACCTCCAGCTTCCTTTAGTGGGCTTGGTCCTCAAGTAATAAGTTATTTTCATAAGTGCTTTCAACTTTCTTCCAAACATATTAGAAATTGCAACAGCGTCATATGTTTAAAAAAATAGATCAAAATGCAGTTGCTTGGTGTTCTGTTCCACTGTAGTGAACACTATTGTCATGTGTGCAGCTACACACTGGGAATCCGGATATCTTCCTTGAATAGCACCTTGGAGAAAAACTTCCATACAGTAGGCTCTGCATGAATCCAGTGAAATGGACTGAGCCTCCTTTTGGTTGGCAGATATTTTTATGCACCTATTAGAGTTAAGTGCATTCTATAAAATGCTGGTGGAATAATGTTGTCTTGGAAAGAATGATTGCAAGATTAGAACAAGTGCAGTATTTGCTGCCAACTCGGCTCCCTTAATAAGAACGGAAAGGAAAGCAGTTGGCTATAAAGCCAGGTGAGAACACTTGAAGGAAATCTTAGCTCCTTCAGAGAATCCTGTGAGGCTGGCATGCAGAATAGTTCTGCCAGGACCCACATGTGCAGCTCTGGCTCTCAGAGAGCAGCACATGCTCTTGAGCCAACAGAAAAAGAGCAAAGCAAGTTGGACAGCCTTTGTGTTCCTAGGCTCTCTTAAAAACACACTGTGTTTCAGAGGCTTGGTTGCATCACTGGGAATTAGAGTCTGGAATGTTGTTATTTTTAAACACAGTCACCAGAACTAGTCACAGAGATCATAAAGTGAAATGTGTATTTCTGCATAATTGAGCATTAATAAGAATGTGTATTTAATATTCCAAAAGTTTTACAGTACAATGATGTTATGTCCATTCATTTTCAATTTGGTTATCAAGTACTGTGATATTACATAACCAGTAGAAGTCAATGAGGGTGACATTGATGTTGAGTTCCCTCCTCTCCTCAAACTGGAACATGGAAGTAATTGTCAAAGCTGCAGTCCTGAGCGAGCACAGTACCCCAAGACCTGGTCCAGCTGATAGAAGTGTTCGTCAGCACCTAGTGCAGAGGTGTAAGTCTCCAGATTTCTCATCTCTTTGCGGGTGTGCTGATCAGAGTTGGGAGCACAGTCTACATGCCAGTTGTGGGCAGGTGGAACAGTCACAGGTTGTGTGGGGTGGGGGACGGGTAATCAGCCAAGTAAAATGAAAGCTGGGACAGCTAGCAAGATGGAGGTTGGAAGCCAAATCTTGGGACATTTCTAAAATGAAGAACAAACGTCTGACCGCGTATGGCTGGTAGGGCTGTGCTGTGAGTGCGCTGCGAGCTTATGCTTACAAACAGCAAGGAGCTCCGCTAACCTCGATTGAAACAAACATTCTCACGTGGCTATAATCGTGGAAGTAGGCAGAATTCTGTCTCAGCCCCTGCACAGCTCCAGGCGGCCTCGCCTCAGCCCTGTCCACATTCTTCTCACGGTTGTAGATTATTGCAGTGGTAAGTCACATCATCACACGACTGTGCTCAAAGCCAGAAAACGGGATGATCCACGGCAGAATTTACCCTTAAGCCAATTCCTCAAGTCAGGAAAAAATATAGCCTTTCCCAAAACTATACAACTCACCTACTAGATGAGGGTTTAAGGTGACCAAACTGGCTTTGTTTGCCTGGAACTTTTCTTAACTTTGCTTTTCCAGGTTTCACCGCTACCCCAACCCCCCAACTCACTAGCTGGCTTCCTCTCCGGTCATCACTACTGCTCCTTGCTGGGGGAGACCAAAAAGTTGACCCTGAGCATGAGAATGTGGGAGTTGAAGGGGAGATAAAACCTGTGATGCTGAGAACAAACTGACACCGTCTGTGGTGGGATTGTGCCTTGACCTCCTTCTCCTAGTTCTGATTATGTGTGTGGAAGGGCTCTATTCCTCAGAAAAGGGAATGTCTGAAGAGATAAGTGGAAGTGGGTTATGTTGGCAGAGCTTGTTCACTACAGTTCATGAAATAAGGGTAATTGATCGATATTTACTGAGAACTTCAGAAGATAATGAAGCCAGAGAGAGAATTTGTCTATAGTTTACCCAAATGTTAAAGCCACAGTAGCGTTCCAAGAGTCAGATCTGGGTGGTATGACTGAATCTCAAAAGGGAGTATTAACTATATCTTGGGGTATAAACTAGAGCCAGTGGTTAATAAAATCATGTAAGAAATACTTGCTAATGACTATGGGCATGCCACTATGCTAAACATGTCCAGTACATCATTTTACTTCATTCTCACAATTAGCCTCCTAATACTGATAATACAAATGTCCCACAAAACATATCGCAAAAGTGAGGTTTAGGGAAGTACAGGGAGCTGCCCAGTGCCACACAACCAGTAAAAGGTTAAACTAACTAGGATTCAAATGCAGGAAATTGATTTCATAATTCATAATTTTAACCTCTATGAAATCTATCTTCTTGGTATCCAAGACATTTTAAAAGACTACAGTGTTGCTCAGGAGTTAATTCTCACCATTTATATTCGTATATATGCAATGCATAATGTTTACAATAAAATAGAGT
Source organism: Ctenodactylus gundi (assembly GCA_004027205.1). NCBI lineage: Eukaryota > Metazoa > Chordata > Mammalia > Rodentia > Ctenodactylidae > Ctenodactylus > Ctenodactylus gundi. Next base: position 8,505 of record PVKB01004166.1, on the reverse strand, counting down.
ATTTTGTGCACAGATATATCACATCAGCTTTACAATCTCTTCCCATTTTGGCCCTCCCACACTCTTCCCTTCCCCCCTAATTCCCATCATCACATCCATTTGGTTCTATACAATGCCTGAATTCTGGGTTTCCCAAATCAGAGAAACCATGGAATATTTAACATATTTAATCTTCTGCTTCTGACTCATCCAACCACTCTTCAGCTCAGCTTCCCACTCCTAGAACGGCCAAACGTTCTTTTTTTTTCTATATCTTACTATATCTTTGTTAAGACTTTTTAACATAGCTTCACCCACCAGTCCACATGAGAAAAGAAAAATTGTAATGTTATTCATAAGTCCAGAAAACGTGAGAAAGAAAGAGAGAAGATAATCTTCAAATGCCTTTGCTGAGTACTGAAAGATAAATATTTTTACATTCAAAAGATGTTCATATTATCATTATATCAATCAGTTTTCTTAGGATAAACACATCAAAGTCCGAATAAGTGAACTGCTACAATAAGTGAACTTAAGTCTATATCGAATTGCTACATATAGTGACCTTAAATCTATATCACATAAGTATATTACATTTATAGCAATTGATTTAATGGCATACTTAGTTATTTCAGAATTTTTAAATTTTCATAAATTGTTTACTCACATTTCACTAATCACTAACATCTTGCCAGATTCGCTTTATCATTTTAACTACCTATTCATTCATAAATTCTTGCAGACTTTTTAAAAGATTTTATACCCATTCCTCATGTTGAATATAATTATTATGTCTTGCAAACTAATACACTATTACAAATAATAATTCTGTGGGGAAATTTCACAGATTGTATGAAACAGCTGGTACTGTTTTAGAAGTGTACCAAGCAAATGATTCAAATACCAGTCTATTTTTTTGTTATACTTTCTCTTTAGATGTTTCCTTTCTTCTATGTTTTTGATGCTGTTTGTCTCTCTACCTCTCTCAAAGATTCCTTGAAGTATTTTCTGAAATGTTGGGCTAGTGGTTGCAAATTTCTTTAGGGATTTTCAGTCATGACAAATTTTTACATCTTCAATTTTCAGGGATAATTTTGCTGAATACAACAACCTGGGGTGACCCTCCTTGTCTTTTAAGGCTCAAAAGATCTTGCTCCTGGCTCTCCTGGTCATTAAAGTTTGCATTGAGAAATCTGTGGTGATTCTAATGGGTTTGCCTTGGTAGAATAATGCCAGTTTTTCTCTTGCTGCTTTTAGTATTTTCTCTTTATGTTATATTTCTGAGGTTTTGATTATGATATGTTATCATGAGTCTGCAGGTTGAGGTTATTTGGTGTTCTATAAGCTCTTTGTACCTGAAAATTAATTTCTTTTTCTAGATTTGGGACATTTTCTTGCATGATTTTAGTGAATAAATTCTTTATACCTTTGGGGCTGTCTTCTGATCTTTCTCCCACACCCATAATTCTGAGCTTGGCTTTCTTTTAATCAGCCATCAACTGTTGTATCCAGTTACTATGCTCATTTCTAATTTTGGGGTCATGTTTAATTATAGCATTTGTTCCCTCAGCCTTGTCTTCAAGGTCTGAAATTCACTCCTCACAACGTTCAATTGACTTCCCCTGCTCTCAAATGAGTTTTTCATGTCCTGAATTTCAGCTAGATTTCTTTTCAAAATTTACACTTCTTTGTTGAAATGTTCCTTCATATCTCGCGTTTCCTTGTTTAGCTCAGCCAATTTTTTATTTGTGGGTTCTATATGCTCAGTAATCTTTGTCTCCATAGGACCACTATTTGTTTAATATGTTCCCCTTTATGGCACTGATCAATGCTAGCATTTCTTTGAGAACATCTTGTTTAAACTGGTTGTGCAACTCACTTATTTGCTTTTTGACTTCCTTCCCTATGAGTTCCGCTATTTCAGGGTTCATGATATTAGTTTCTGGGGTCTTAAGCATGTGTGTGGGTGTCCTGTTGCCTTGTATTCTTCCCTTGTTTCTGTTGTTGAGGAGCTTCACTTGAAAGGCCTAGATGATAGGTTTCTTTGTGTGAGTACGAGGGTGTGTGGGGGAGCCTAAATTCTTCCAGGATCTATGCTGGCCGTAGGCAGTGAGGGAGGACCTAACAGCCTGATAGCCTCTGAGGTGTCAAGTTTACCTCCAGCATCCTCACCAAAGCTCTCCCACCTGTCCTGTCTTCCCTCCTCTGACGGCAGGGCTCTCCACCTTCTGGAGTGATCCCACTACACTCAACTGCTCAGGATGTCTACAGCCTTTCTCTCCTCTCCACAACTGTCTTTTGTGCCAGTTTTTTCCTAGGCACTGCTTAAAAGTGACCCCAAAACCCTGATGCATACTCTTCTGAGCTTTCTTTTACTCTGTTCAATCTCTGGCTACTTAAAAAACAACAACAACAACAACAACAAAACGGCTTCTGCCTACATCAACACCTGTTACGGCTGACATGTGCTGCCTTTAATCTATCTAAGTTCCAGGAGGCCTTTTCTAGGGGATGCTCACAGTGGATTTGTAGTATGCACTACCTGCAGGCTTGTTTTTGGAGGCTGGGGTACCAGCTGCTGTCAACTCCCACCTCTCCTGAATCCACGCTTACCTTGGTCTGAGGTTCTGGTCTCCTTCATTTGTGGGTGCCAGCAGTTCACAGCTGAACTCAGTTGGCTGCTGCTCTCCTGCACTTCCGATATGCCTTCAGAGTTTTTGACTTTCCTGAGGCCTTCTTTGAGTCGTTGGGGTCCTTCTTCTTCTCCTGGCTCGGTCAGAGGTTCTGGACGCCAAGCTGGCTTTCCTCTGTCCGTGGACGCTGATAGGTCCCAGATCTTCACAATCAGCCTGGGGCCGCTTCCTGGGCTGCTGGTTTTTTCTCCCCACTTCCTATGTTTCTTCGGGATTTCTGATCTTCCCCTGGCCTCCTTTCAATTATTGAGGCACTCCTCCCTGTTCTAGCTACAATGAACTAGTGTTTTGTTTTGTTTTTTTCTTCCATATGCTCAACTTTTTAAAGGGTTCCACAAGGAAACATTGTGCAGCTCTGTTACTTGGCCGCCATCTTGACCAGAAGTCTGCTCGGGAGTTAATTATGCAGCTGTTGAGTCAGCAAAAAAAAAAAAAAAAAAAAAAGGAAAGAAAAAAGAAAAAAAAAACTAAGCATATCACAATAAGTTGTTCAAACTAATTCTTTAAAGTGAATGAGTGATAAATAATCCTTCAGTATACATATTCATGGGATAGCAAAAGTAAAGATTACCTATGATATTACTATAATTACTTATAAGTAAGAAATTTGTATCACTTCCTATAGTCTTAGAAACTGAAGTTTTTCAGTATCCCAACAGTGGGGATGCCCTCCATCTGAACAGTTGGATGCCTGTCTTGCCACTGAGCTGTGACACTGGAGGAAGAGGGAGAGCTGGACCCTTCCTTTTGTAGACTGAGGGAGATAATCTCAACCCAGAGAATGAAATAAAGCTGGAAAAATGACCTTGTTACTTGATGTCTTAGTTACTTTTTGTCACTCAATACCTGACATCCACAATTTAAGGGAGGAAGATTTATTTTAGCACTCAGTTTCGGATGGTCAGTCTACTCGTTGGCAGCTAGTAATGGTGGAAGTGCATGGCAGACGTAGAGATGCAAGCATCTCCTCCAGTAGTGGCAAACAGAAGTCTAGTCAGAGAGGAAGGGGCAGAGCTGCCCTTCCAGGCGTTGCTCCAGTGATCTGCTCTTTCTGAGATAAGTTGCAGTGCTCTGCCCCCTCTCATCAGGCCCCACCTCTCAACACAACATGAGTATTTCACCACAGCTAAATACCTAAGGCTTTTGGAGAAAAAACCACTATCCAAACCATGACAGTCTTTCCTGGCTCCCTATTGGGGTTTTGATCTTGCGTGTCCACCAAAAGTCTCACGTATTTGGATGATATGGTCTAGCTATGCAACCATGTGAGATTAAGAGATGAGGGTCTGATCTGAAGGGGTGTATTGTGGCTTGGATCTGGGGTATCCCCCAAAAGTCTCATGTATTTGAATGTCATAGATTGTCTTTGGGACCATGTGCTATTGGGCCTAGTCTGGAGGGGTGGATTTCAAACATGTAAATTGGATTACAGGCATGAAAGTTGGATCATAGGCATGTAGTAGGGGCTTACCACACCTTCCACACCTGGATCCAAGAGGGGCTGATCACTGGGTTGAGACCTGGAAGGATATATAAGCTGCTTACTATCTTTCTTGGGGGACTAGTCTCAACTTGCCTTGACTTGGCTTCCTGTTTGTGATGTCATGAGAAGGTGCCTCCACTTCTTCCTCTGCCATGTACTTCCACTGATGCAGGCCACCTCTAAATGGACTGTGACCTTCTGAAACTGTGAGCTAAAATAAACCTTTCCTCCCCTAAATTTGTGAATGTCAAATATTGAGTCACACCAAAGAAAAAGTAATTAAAACAGGGTGGATTATGGACATTGGTAGATTATAGGTGTGTTGTAGAAGACAAGTGGTAGATTACAGGTTACAGGTGTGTGTTGCATTATAGATTACAGGAGTATGGTTGATTATGGGCTTAAACCTGAAAGGGGCAGAACCCTGAGGCTGGACCCAGAATGGGAAGATCGTTGTGAGAGCACCTGGAAGGATGACTGATACTTCCTCCCCTCCTGGGATTTGGCTTCCTGTTTGCAGTGACATGAGGCACTGCCTGCACCTCTGCCTCAGTCATGTGCTTCTACTGCTGATAAAAGTCCAAATCCGAAGTCTCCTTGGAGACACAAGGCAAACTCTCAGTTGTGAGATTCTATGAAAAGCAAAGAGAAGTTAAGCACTCCCATCACAGATAAGAGGATATAAAACAATTGGGTCAAATCAGAAACAAAACCTAGTATGACAATAATCAAATATTGTAGGTTCGTGGAATCCTGTAGCTCATTATCCAGCACTCCATGCAAGCTTTGGCAAGGTAACTCCGAAGTGCTCGGGCGGCCCCTCCCCTACGTTGCTGCAACCTCCCACTTCTCCCCTGTAGACTGGATCTGCTTACAGCATGCAGCTTTGCTCAGACGACAATCCATGTTTCTGGCATCTTTAAATTTCTAGGGCTTCCATTGCACCTCAGGATTCTCCTTCATAACTTTATGCCTTGGCCTCCCAGGGGCACACTGTCAGACCTACAGGGTCTTCCTCAGAAATCTGGGTGGAATCCTATCCTCCCTGACCCCACAACTCTCTTGTGCTCTTCTAGCCTATAAAGCGAGGACCACATGGATGTTGCCAAGGCCACTGGCTTGAGGAGTAGTCTGGCCCAGGTGGACAATTGCTGTTTAGGCCTCTAAGTTATCAGATGGTCAGACTCCGGCAAACATTTTTCTATTTGGCCCTACAGGGTGCCCTATGAAAGTAATCTGAAAAAGGTCCTTTGCTTCTCCATGTTTTAATTGGTAAAGTGTGGAGTCTTGTTGATTCCTTACATTCTCTCAAGGCATCTTTTATAAAAGCCTGCTTTAAAGTACTTGGCTTTTTTTCTTTAACACTAACCTCTGTAACTTCTATGTGCTCTTCTGCCCCACCTCTGCAGTCCTTTTCAATCTTGCAAGACTGAGAGCTTTTCATATCATTTATCTCTGCCATTTTTCCTGCCTTTTACTCTAGAGTTGGCTAAAGGCCACAAGCAGTAATCAAGAGATAGAGTGAACATTGGGTTGCCTTGTGGTTTCCTCTGACAGATTAGGTGGTCCACTTTGTTTAATCTCAGTTTTGGGCAGTCTCTGGACAAGGGCAAAAAACCAACACACTTTCTGGGTGAGCCTATTATGCAGGGTTTTTAGACCAACTGCCAATAAGTTCCTCACTCCCATCTGAAAGTTCTTCAGTCTGGCCTTTACAGTTCACACTTTTATCTACATTCTGTCCTTCTGAGCTCTAAGCAGGCTCTCCCATCATACTCAGCTCACAGAATTCTAAGATTTTCTAGTAAGCATCTTTAAACTTCTCCAAATTTCTCTTATAAACCAATTTCAAAGGCTTTTAAAACATGTGATCAGGCAAAGTCACATTAACACCCCAATTCTGGCACCAATTTCTGTCCTATTTACTTCATCATTTCTGGGACAGAACACATGAAGCTTTTGGAGGACATTCTATATCCATACCATAACAGATGTCCTCAAATCAGGTACTATTTTAGGCTCTAAAGAAAAAAAATGTTTAAAAAGGAGGTGAAAATATTTTATATAGATATTTTCATATAGATTGATTTGGTTTTCCAAAATAGACGTGCAGTGACAGATTTAGAATAGAAGCACTTGGGAGGCGGAGGCAGGAGGATTGCCTTGAGTTCGGGACCAGCCTGGACTAAAAAGCAAGACCCAGTCTCAAAAAAAAAAAAAAAAAAAAAAAAGATTTGGAATAGAAAACCCCCAAAATTCTTAATCTTGCATTTGATTGTGGGACAGATGTATATTTGCTTTGCGTGTCAAGTAAGGGTGTTGTACAGTAAAGCGTGGCCAAACCTATTCTGATATATCAAATTTGACTCAATTCTCTCACACTCTGAAAACTCTATATAGTATGATTCTCCAATGAATATGAATCCTGACATTGTATTAAGTCATAAAATTTCTGCCTTTAAGCACAAAAATAAATAAACAGTTACAGAAGGCCAAAAACAAATAACAATTTCAAAATATTTAGAATTCCATTTAAATGAAATAAGACACAATTGTAATTATGCACAAATGCACACACATATTATATATATATATGTATACTCCTAAAAGATTTTTTTGAATCTCCAAATTAGAGAATAGCTCAGGAAATACATTCATTTTCTACATTTTCTCCATTTATTTATAAAACTCAAGTAAGGAGCCATGAAGTGGCCCCTCTCTAAGATTACCCCTGAGTTTACAGGACTCTTGCAAACTCTTGGAGGAGCAAGCAGAATTTTCAAGTCTTTCATGCATCGTTGTTTACCAAGCACAACATAGTAGGACGATACCGGGTGGGAGATGGTGGACACAATTCAGAGCTGCCTGGAAGTCAAGTCATCTCAAGAAATAAGCCAAGGGATGAGGGTGAGAGTTATGTATCAGGAGACTCTGGCAATAGAATAACAACATTCCCAGAGGGGAAGGAACATTAGAAATAAGCTAAGAAATCCTTCAAGAGTCATTGGGTCATTGTAGTCAAGGATGAGTAATTTCCATCTCCTCAATCACAATCAAGAGAAATACTGGAAATCAGTGAAGCAGGAGATTCCTAGGACCTAAATGGAAATATGAATCATCTATGGTCACTCGAGTTCAAACGAATGCTCCTTGTCTCCAAGAAAGTTGTTAGCTTCAGACCCAGGGGAGGCATCTATTACTAAATGTTGCTTGAAAAATTAAGGCTGAAATTGGCAGCAATGTCTCACAGTCAGCCCCTGGGCTACACCCTTGAAAAATCCTTTGAATCAGCTAGCCTTGCTTCCAACGTGTCTAAGTCCTATTTTCAGGTTTTGACCACAGGGGAATTGATAGGTACCCAAATGTTCCACGCTCCCATGAGAGCATCCAAAGTGCTGATGAACATCGGGAATTCTGGTTCCCTTGTGGCATTACTAGAATGTATCAACTTTTGAAGACATTTTTTGTGGATCTCTGAAAATTTACAGAAGATGTTTATCCATTAAAAAGAAATCATCAGGAATCTACCAAATGATTAATAAGGATTTTTTGTTACCATGGCAATAGACAACAATCTTCTGTATGTCAATAACAAACATTATTTGTTATTTTTAAAATTTTCTATCAACCTTTTTGTGGTGCTGAAGATGAAACCCAGGGCCTCAGGCATATTACACAAGGGTTTTACACTGAGGTACGTACCCAGATTCTTCAGCAATTTTTGAGAAGAGGAAAAAAAAATCCACAAGTTTATATCTGCTTGAAGTTTTACTAAGAAAATACTAGAGACAGACTAAAAAGAAATTATTTAGAATCTTATAGTCGTTAAAACAACCAGGCTTAAATTTAGTCTCTCCAGAGTTTGAATCCCAGTTCTGCTACCTAATATGGCCAGTTTTGTTGTAGTTCTTCCCTTCCCCTTGTCCCGGCCATTCTCCAGCAAGAACAGTGAAATATTTCACTGATTAGCTCTGGGCTTGACTTGTGACTTTCAATCATCTTGGAATGTAAGTGGAATTAGCAATTTGCCAATTTTCACTATGTAACTCTCTTCTCTACTGGAGTTTCTTCCTCTCTCCATATTAACAGCTTGCCTTAGACAGAAAATACTTTTTCCATCTTTATTCCTTAATAAAAAGACACTTTAAAATGTGTAAATAAAATCAGCAACCTGGAGCCACATTCAAATAAACCCAGACCAGTACAACTTACTCGCAGCAGCTCAACCAAATGTAATGAGCATCTGAAATGTTTAGGTTTTCTCTTCCTCCTCCTCTTCCTCCTCCTCCTCCTCCTTCTCCTCCTTCTGCTGCTGCTGCTGCTTCTTTTCTTCTTCTTCTTCTTCTTCTT